>MU736321.1:77295-162907 GCA_026770625.1 Nicotiana glauca
TGACTGGAGGCCGACATCGCCTACCATACAATGCCTCATATGGAGCCATCTGAATGCTAGACTGGTAGCTGTTGTTGTAGGCGAACTATGCTAAAGGCAAAAACTGGTCCCACAAGTCTCCGAAATCAATGACACAGGCTCGGAGCATATCCTCCAATACCTGAATAGTCCTCTCGGACTGGCTGTCCGTCTGAGGATGGAACGCTGTGCTCAACTGAACCTGGGTGCCTAACTCCTGCTGAACTGCTCTCCTGAAGCGCGGGGTAAACTGCGTACCTCGGTCTGAAATGATAGATGCCGGCACTCTATGAAGGCAAACAATCTCTCGGATGTAGATCTCAGCTAACCTCTATGATGAATAAGTTGCTGCAACAGGAATGAAATGCGCTGACTTGGTCAGCCTATCAACAATGACCCAAATAGCATCAAACTTCTTCCGAGTCATCGGAAGTCCGGTAACAAAATCCATGGTAATCCTCTCCCACTTCCACTCGGGAAGCTCGATCATCTGAAACACACCACCAGGCCTCTGATGCTCATACTTGACCTGCTGACAATTCAAACACCGAGCCACGTATACAACAATGTCTTTCTTCATCCTACGCCACCAATAATGCTGCCACAAGTCCTGATACATCTTCGCGGCGCCCGGGTGAATAGAATACCGTGAACTGGGCCTCCGCTAAGATCANTTGAATATCCAAAGCAAGTGGCCTCTGGCTAACCGGAACATAAGCAAGACTACCCATGCTGGCGAACTTTCTACTCAATGCATCGGCCACTACATTGGCTCTCCCCGGGTGGTACAATATAGTAACATCATAATCTTTCACAACTCCAACCACCTCCTCTGCCTCAAATTCAACTCTTTTTGCTTGAACAAGTACTGAAGGCTCTTGTGATCCGTGTACACCTCACACGTCACACCATATAAGTAATGCCTCAAAATCTTCAAAGCATGAACAATGGCTGCCAACTCTAAATCATGGACCGGATAGTTCTTCTCGTGGATCTTCAATTGCCTTGAAGCACAAGCAATGACTCTGCCATCCTGCATCAACACTACACCAAGCCCAATACGGGAAGCATCACAATAAACTGTACAAGGCCCTGAACCTGTGGGCAAAACGAGTATCGGTGCCGTAGTCAGAGTTGTCTTGAGCTTTTGAAAGCTCTCTTCACACTCGTCTGACCATCTAAACTGGGCACCCTTCTGGGTCAACCTGGTCATCGGGGCTGCTATGGATGAAAATCCCTCTACGAACCGGCGGTAATAACCTGCTAACCCCAAGAAACTCCGAAGCTCAGTCGCTGAAGCTGGGCGAGGCCAATTTTTGACTGCCTCAATCTTCTTTGGGTCTACCTAAATACCCTCTGCTGATATAACATGACCCAGAAATGCAACTGAACTCAACCAGAACTCGCACTTCGAGAACTTAGCATACAACCGACTATCCTTCAGAGTTTGAAGAACCACTCTGAGGTGCTGCTCGTGCTCCTCCTGGCTGCGGGAGTACACCAAAATATCATCAATAAAGACTATCACGAATAAGTCTAGATAAGGCCTGAACACTCGGTTCATCAACTCCATAAATGCAGCTGGGGCATTGGTCAACCCAAATGACATGACCAAAAACTCATAATGCCTATCCCGAGTGCGAAATGCTGTCTTATGGACATCAGACGCCCTAATGCTCAGCTGATGGTAGCTAGATCTCAAGTCTATCTTTGAAAACACCTTCGCACCCTGTAGCTGGTCAAACAAGTCATCAATCCTCGGCAGTGGATACTTGTTCTTTATCGTCACCTTGTTCAATTGCCGGTAATCAGTGCACATCCTCATCGATCCATCCTTTTTCTTCACAAATAACACCGGCGCACCCCAAGGAGAAAAACTAGACTTGATAAAACCCTTCTCCAGCAAATCTTGCAACTGGTCCTTTAACTCTTTCAACTCTAGCGGGGCCATGCGATACGGCAAGATAGAAATGGGCCGCGTTCCTGGGGCTAGATCAATACAGAAATCAATATCCCTGTCGGGCAGCATACCCGGCAGGTCTGAAGGGAAAACCTCGAGGAACTCCTGAACAATAGGAACGGAGTCAATAGAAGGAACCTCTGTGCTGGAATCGCGAGCATATGCCAAATAAGCTAAATACCCCTTCTCGACCATGCGTCGAGCCTTTACATATGAAATAACGCTGTGGGTGGCATGACCTGGGGTCCCTCTCTACTCTAGTCGGGGCAAATCTAGCAAAGCCAAGGTCACAGTCTTGGCGTGACAATCCAAGATGGCATGATACGGGGACAACCAATCCACCCCTAATATGACGTCGAAATCCACCATGTCTAAGAGCAATAAATCAACACGGGTCTCAAGACCCTCAAACACTACCACACAGGAATGATGAACTTGGTCGACCACTATAGAATCACCCATCGGTGTAGATACATAAACAGGAATACCCAAGGCATCACTAGGCATAACCAGGTAGGGTGAAAAATAAGACAACACATATGAGTATGTAGACCAAGGGTAAAATAGCACTGAAGTATCTCTAATACAAATTACAATGGTACCTATAATGCCTGCACCTGAAGACTCAGCCCCTGGCCTAGCTGCTGGCTGGCCTCTACCTCTGGCAACCTGAACACCACCTCTAAGACCTCTACCTCCACCTCTAACACCTCTTCCCCAGCCTCTAGCTGACTGGGCAGGCTGTGGAACCTCCGGTGCCTGAATCATAGCATGAGAACTCTGATGCTGGAAGCTGCCATAAACTCGAGGGCAATATCTGACAATGTGCCTCGGATCACCACAAGCATGGCAAGACCTCGTCTGCTGCGGCTGAGCACCCCTCAAGCTCGGGCAAACCCTCCTGAGATGACATCCACGCGACTGCTGAGGGAACTGAGGCTGACCCTGTCGACCTGAATGATCACCTGAAGTACCATGAGTGACACGGGAAGCTGACTGAAAGGACCTGGGAGGATAGCCTCTACCATAAGTACCCCTACCCCCAGTCGAGGCACCACTAAACCTTCCTGCGCGACGGGGCCTCTTGTCCGACCCATGACCACCTCCCTGTGGCAGAGCTATCTCATCTATACGGCCCACATTGGCCGTCTCCTGAAAAGTGATCTCACTCTTGGCCTGAGCCACTATACTCGGCTGACCTGCCACCGCTGGCTGAACTCCTGGAAGCAAACCCGCTCGAATGACACTCTCCACGAAGCCTATCAATTGGACTAGAGCATCCTGAAGAACTAGGGTGGCAATGAACCCCTCTGGGACTTGAGCTGGGCCCACCGGGACTGCTGGGGCTGGCACCTCCTCCTCCAAATCAACCTGAGGCTCCGCCACTGGAGCTGCTGTTGGGGGCTTGGACTGCTACGCGGTAGAAGAGGAAGCACGTGTTCTCTCCATCTACGGAGGAACAGAATAGAAATTCAATCGGTACTTGAGAAATAGAACCACACGACAAGAAAGAACAAATGTGAAACTTTCCTAACTCTGTAACCTCTGGGGGATAAATACAGACGTCTCTGTACCGAACCCTCAGACTCTACCAAGTTTGTCCGTGAGCAGCGAGACCTATGCAACCTAGAGCTCTGATACCAACTTGTCACGACCCGAATTTCCCACCATCGAGAGTCGTGATGGTGCCTACTGTTGGAGCTAGGATAGCCAAACATTTAAACCTTTTTGGATAACAACACAACAGTAATGACAATAATAAACCTTTAAATAAAAATGGAAGTCTTTTATAACATAAATAACTGAAAACCCAGAATGCGGAAGCTTAACATTTCACTACCCAAGACTGGAGTTGCTATCTCACGAACTACTAATGAATGCTACAAACAAGTCTGAATAGAAAAATACACAATGTCTGTCTCGGTACAATGAAAACAAACAGAAGATATAGAAAGGGACTCCGTCCTGCGAACGCTAGCTAGGCTACCTCGTAGTCCCTGGACTGAAGTCAGCTCCCACTCGATGTGCTACTGCTGTGGTCCAAAAGCTGCTCCAATACCGTGATCTGTGCAAAAAGTACAGAAGTGTAGCATCAGCACAACCAACCCCATGTGCTGGTAAGTGCCTGGCCTAACCCCGGCGAAGTAGTGATGAGGCTAGACAGAACTACCAAATCAACCTGTGGAGTTCAAATATATATATATATACGCAATAGAAGAGAAAACAGAAACTTAACAAATCAAGAGGGAGGAGAGCATGCTGTAGGGGCTGTAGCAGTTTAGAATATAGGGTAAATAAATAAGGAATGAAACGGTACAACTACAAAGTCAACGAGAGTAATAAAGAAAACATGGCACGGAATGTCCCTTCGTACATTAATAATCAAACATGGCACGGAATGTTCCTTCGTGCATTAATAATCAAGGCATGGCACGAAATGTTCCTTCGTGCATTAATAATCAAAACATGGCACGGAATGTTCCTTCGTGCATTAATAATCAAGACATGGCACGGAATGTTCCTTCATGCATTAGTAATCAAAACATGGCACGGAATATTCCATCGTGCATTAATAATCAAGGCATGGCGCAGAATGTTCCTTCGTGCATTAATAATCAAAACATGGCACGGAATGTTCCTTCATGCATTAATAATCAAGGCATGACACGGAATGTTCCTTCGTGCATTAATAATCAAAACATGGCACGAAATGTTCCTTCATGCATTAATAATCAAACATGGCATGGAATGTTCCTTCGTACGTTAATAATCAATACAATCGTGCACGGCATCACCCATCGTGCTTTATCACTCAACCTCACCAAACAGCAATCACAAACAATGGGGGCAAGGGGATAGACAAAAGTAATAGATATCCCGGCAAGGGAAAACACAAGTAAACAGTCAAATCGCGGCAAGGGAACAATAACAATAACTTTCACATCCCGGCGAGGGAGATAATCAAGGTACGTAAACATCCCAGCAAGGGAATAATCACATCTCTTTCTCTTTCTTTTATTTCTTACTCAATAGTTACTTATCATTCGAACCAACGCTCCAAAGAGTTTACAAGTCATGAATTTCTTTCTCATACTCTTCACATTATATAGAGTTCACCAATTTAACAAGGAAGAGTCACAACAAAACCAGAATAAGCACAATAAGGACTCACGGTCATGCTAGACGCCGGTGTATAGATACTCGTCACCATGCCTATACACCGTACTCAACATTTAGCAATCAACAATTAATGTTCTAATCCTATTCCCTCAAGCCAAAGTTAGATCAAACACTTACCTCAAATGCTCCAAAAATCCACTCAAGCCTCTAGTATAGCTTTACCCCTCGAATTTACCACAAAACCGCTCGAATCTAGTCACNTTTCGAAAATGCCCCACGTGGTCAAAACCCGAGGTTCGAACCAAAACCCGGTTACCCATTCCCCTACGAGTTCATATCTATGATTTTTTTTAAATCGGACCTCAAATTGAGGTCCAAATCCCCAATTTTAAGAAAACCTAGGTTCTACCCAAAATCCCCATTTTCACCCATGAAAAACCTTGATTTTAAGATGAAAACATGATAAATGATGTTAAAGATTGAAGAAATTAAGTGAAAATCAACTTACAAATGGATTGGAGGAGGAAGGGTTCTTGAAAAATCGCCAATGGGTGTTTGGGTTTGAGAGATATGAAAAATGAGGCTTAAAAATCGTATAAGTATGAAAATTGCCGGGCTGCGGATGTGGGAATTGCGAACCTTAGTTCGCATTTGCGAACACTGTGCATTTTGCCGAGCTTCGCATTTGCGAGACTTTGGTTCGCATTTGCGAACTTGGGCCATTTGGGCTGGTTTTGCATTTGCGATAGCTGGCATCCGCATTTGTGAGCCCTGGCTTCGCATTTGCGGAAATTGGAGAAGCCTCATACCAGATTTTTAAACACATGAGAAATGCAATCCGATGCCTATCCAAAACTCACCCGAGCCCTTGGGCCTCCAAACCAAACATGCACACAACCTCAAAAACATCCTACGGACTTACTCATGCGATCAAATCGCCAAAATAATATCATATACATAGAATCAAGCCTCAAAACACATGATTTTCTTCTAAGTTTAATAAACTTTAAAATTTGGAACTTATAGTCCGAAACACATCATACGACGTCCGTTTTCAACCAAACTTTACAGATAGCGCTTAACACATATTTAAGACTCGTACCGGGCGGCAGAACCAAAATACGAGCCAGATACCATCACTTTTCGATAAAATTTCATTTTCATATTCCTTAAACATAGAAAACAATTTTATGGAAAAATTCATTCCTCGGGCCTGGGACCTCGGAAATTCGATTCCGGGCATATGTCAAAGTCCCATATTTTTCTACGGACACTCTGGGACCGTCAAATCACGGGTCCTGGTCCGTTTACCAAAAATGTTGACCGAAGTCAACTTTAACCATATTAATATCAAAATTCATCATTTTTCACACAGAATTTATATTTAAGCCTTTCGGTTACACGCACAGACTATGCACGCAAATCGAGGCAAATAAAAGTAAGGTTTTCAAGGCCTCGGAAGCACAAAACGAATGAGGAAACAGGTGATGACCCTTTGGGTCGTCACACCTTGATTTTCCATCTAGAATTCTTCTCCATCTAAACCTCCTGAATCCTTTCTATCGCCTAGATATGTGGCAAGAACATCCTGCTCCGGTGATCAGATCAGATCTGTGACATGCTTTGTCAAGTGCTGGATTGTGATGGATAATTTGTTTTAGGGCTGAGCATTTTTTACAAATGTCCTCCAATGCTACGAAAATAGCTTGCCTGATGTAGCCGACTAGTGGGACTGTTATTGATTGAAACGTATCTTCAATGATGGTCATAGTTTGGCTTGCCAACAGCTTTGGAAGGGAAGAGACAAAGGCTTGCTTCAGGTTGATGTCTCCACCGATTTCAAAGTATATCTTTGCCATTTTTTCAAAATGCCTGTCAATGTCATTTATGTCGAATGACAACACTGTATCTAGAAGAGTTGTCTTCGCATTTTCTCTTGTCTTTGGTCAGTATCTCCACAAAAAACTTCATGTAGGATCCTGATGTTGAAGGCAAAATCCTGGGATGTAAGACAAGTATTTTTGTCTTGAATCCCAAGTGAGTTCCACCAATCTCTGAGGATTCCTGAGAATCATGAAGTTAATTCTGACAAGATGATATACTTTTCTCGTTCCAACAAATTTTGGTTTACCATCCAAGTATAAAAGTCTTGGATCCTTTGAGGCCATGTTGAAACATTGACGTCAACTAAGGTGAAAGTGTGGAAGCCAGTTCCAACTGGTTTTGACGCCATGGGTTCATGTCTTCTTTCAGCGATTGGGTCATCCGTCATTCCTTCTTGATCCTCCTCTACTTCAAATATCTGGGTTGGCTCACAATTATTGGGGGATCGTCTTCTTCGAAAGAGTTTTTTGTGGAATCATTGCTTGATTGAGAGCTATCTTCCATTGTATCATTGTCTGATGAATTTAGAGATTCTGACCATATGGTATCTCCTTCTGACATGTTTCTTGGCTGGGAAACATAAAGGTCCGGAGTCTTCTGATCAGAAATTATCAAATTTTCGGGGTTGGACCCTTTTGAAATTTCTCCTTGGTCTCGCCTTTCCTTGGTTTTTTTATTGGCTGCAAGAGCAACTTTCCTTTTTCCAAACCATTTTTGTAATATCGAATTCAGGTTCTTCTTTTAAGGTTTTGGTAAAAAAGATAGGATTCTATGAGGTAGTAGGAAAGGTGGAAAAGGAGTTGTCCAATTTTGGTGGGGAATATGCTTGTGCTGACATGGGATAGAAGGTAGATTTTTAAGGGAAAAGTGGGGTTTTTTGTGACTCAAAGAAGTCATTTCTCAAAAGTTGGATTTGTTCCGTGATTGAAATCGTCTCCTTTTTGTTGTTGTTGGAAGAAATGAAAAAGTGAAGTTCCTGGCGGACAAATCTCATATTGTAAATTTGTCAATCTTAGTTACAAGGCTTTGTTTAGTACTGCATGCTGAGACGATGTCTACTCCACCTTTTTCTCAATTGTTTCCACTTTGCTCATTAACTTTTTTTGTGTATGGGCCACGTTTTTTATTATGTTGCCAATGTTGTTGAGCACTTTGTTTTGGTAGATGGAATTTTTGATTTCTAGTTCATTGTTGCTTTGATGTCACTCATTGGGTGTTTTTCTCCAGAAGGTAGTACTATATTTTTCTTGGGGATTTTTGGAGCATGGTTGATAACCTGTTTTTCTAAAGGTTGACGTGGAGGAAAATCTTGGGTATGCCTGGAACCTGTAGGGCTCAACATGAATATTTTTGGGTTTTTGGACCTTTGGGTTGATGGAGTTTTAGGTTCAGGTGGCTTTTTTGATTCTGGGCTACGAGCTAATGGTGGTTTGGGTTTTGGGGTGGTTTCACTATCTTCCTAGTTTGGAGTGAATTTTTTTGATAATTTTGGCCATTCATTAACTGACAAGAAATTTATATTTACCTGGACAGCTTAATTAGCCAATCGAAGGGTCTTTATTTTCATATTTGGCTCGAAATTGCTTTTCAGTAGTTTTCCCCTTTTTCTTGGATTTTGTTTTTGGTCTCGTTGAGGCCATATCTTTCCCAATAACGCAGGTGGTATTCATCATATTCCCCACTTGAATCTTAAAAACAGTCTTGGTAGTCGAAGCTGAGATCCCAAGGGCAGTGTCCTATAAAGGGGCATTTGAAGCACCAAACTCTTTTGACGTCTTTGTCGAAAGGTTTACACCAGTCAAGTTCTTCCATGATAGTTTGTATATTCCAGAATGGTTCCCTTTCAGGGTCAGGATCAGGGTATGTGTCTTTGGGTTGGATCATTTGGCAAGAAAAGTTGGTTTTAGTAGATTTTTTGAGATGGGAATGATCAAAGCTTATGGAAACGGTTTTGTCATTTCTTTTGGTAAAATTTGGCTCACTAGATTGTAGAGGTTCTTCTGGTTCCTTTAACCTTCCATAATTTGTGATCCAGGAATCAGGAATTTTGACAAGCTCATCTCTAGAAATTTGTCTGGGTATTTGGGTGCACATGCTATTTCCTTTGGTAGCATCAATATTCAAGAGTAAAGCATTTTCTCCTCCGGGAAGGCACAAATCCATGGCATGATTTTGGACCGGCCACGCCATTTGGTGATGAAGAGTGGCTTTGTAACGACCCAACCGATCGTTTTTGCTTTTTAGAACCCCATTCCCTTAAATAGGACTTTCTGCACTTACTTTAGCTAATTCGTAACTTGCGGGGACGGTTGGTTCAGGAGTAGGAAGAGTTTTGGGTAAAAATATGTCCAATTGTTTCTTTAAGATTCTCTTAAAAGACCAAGTTTGACTTCGGTCAAATTTTTGGGAAAACGGACCTGGATTCATTATTTGACGGTCTCGGAGGGTCTGTGAGAAAATATGGGACCTGGGCGTATGCTCGGAATCGAACTCCGAGGTCCCTAGCCTGAGTAATGACTTTTTATTGGAAATTGATAAATTGAAGAAGTCATTGATTTCCTAGGTACCGAGCTCGAATTTTTGTTCCCAAGCTTGGTACAGGTCCAAAATATCAGTTAAGACTTGCCCGTAAAATTTGGTGTCAATCCGAGGAGTTTAAGGGCGTTTTGGCCCGCTAGAAGGAAATCAAGAACATGAAGTTCAATAGTTTGATTCATTTAGTTTTAGAGGGTGATTCCAAGATTTAGTGTTGCTTTGGGTGTTCCGAGGGTTCGAGTAGGTCCGCCTCATGATTTTAGACTTGTCGGTATGTTCGGGCGGGGCTCGGGAGCCCCGAGCATCAAACGAGCGAGGTTCGAGCGAAGTAGGAAAATTGAGGAATAGCTAAAGGTTGTTGTTTTTGTCATAACTGCATCTGCGATTCTAGGACCACAGAAGCGGGACCGCAGATGCGGTCAATCGATCGCAGAAGCGACCAAGGGCCAGGGCAAGGGAAACCGTAGAAACGACAATAAAACTGCAGAAGCGGTTCTGCAAAAGCGCTCCCCAGACCGCAGAAACGGTTCAGCTGCCTTAGACTAGCTCCGCAGAAGCGGCTTGTAAACCGCAGAAGCGGTTCCGAAGAAGTGGGACCCAGACCACAGAAGCGGTCCAGGCATTTTGGGCAAGATCAGCAGAAGCAGTTTTCGCAGAAGCGGTCATTGCACCGCAGAAGCGGAAATTGCTGGGCAGTGAGTTCATTTAATTCGAACTCAAAGGCCATTTATTTCAATTCTACACCACACTTAGGTGATTTGGGGGCTTCCAAAGAGAGAATTTCAACTTAGAACTTCAAGGTAAGAAAATTCCCTTCATTATTAGTTTAAATACATGTGTATTAAGTTGATTAAACAATAAAATTAGGCGAAATCAAAGAGGTTAGAGCTAGACCTAGGGTTTAAGTAAAATCAAGATTTAACCACGAAATTTGTTATGAAATGAACTAGAATTTATATATTATTGATCCTTAGGTAATAGAGAACAACTTTGTTCAAAAAATCTCGGAATCCGGGCATGTGGGCCCGGGGTTAGAATTTAGGAAACTTGTGAAAAAGGTTGGGAAATTATTTAAATAGTTAGAATTTGATCTTGTAGGCCTATATTGATTGGTTCTTACTTCATTTAGTAATTTGTGATCGTTCGACTTCGAATTGAGGACTTGGGCTTTTTTTTGATATTGGAAGTGCGCTTTGGAGCGAGGTGAGTCTCCTTTCTAACCTTGTATAAGGGGAATTGTCCCCTTAGGAATAATAACTGAGTAATTGTTGCTAAATGCGGGGGTTACGCGCGCGCTAGGTGACGAGAGTGCATGCGTAGCTACTACTATGTTAATTTTCTGGGTAGTTTAGGACCCACACCATGCTTATTTTATATCAATCTCTATATTATCTTGTTAATACGAGAACCTATGATATGATAGGGACTTAAAAAGGGAATAAGAATGAACTTGAATATTTGTTGAAGTCTTGCATGACATTAATGACTATTGATGTGCCTTGTGTGTATACTTGATATTGCTTATTATTTTTGGATCGGGCCGATCGCCTCGGTATGAATAGATGCATCTATAGGCGCGCTGTCGACCCTCGGCAAGTGCACAGTTTATTTCTGTTGGATCGGGCCGTCGCCTCGGCATATTTGTGCATGCTATTGTTGCTTGCCTGAGAGTTTTTAAATATTGATATCGCCTTTCATAGCCCGACATAAATTGATAAATATAAAGAAAGTAAATGGTTAGCTGGAAATATAGTGGAGTTTAGGAATTTTATGTCTTGTTATAAACTGTTACTTATTAGTGATTCTTCATGGTTAGTATAATACTTTGATATATTCTTCGACCCTAGTGAGTATCAAGTCGACCTCTCGTCTCTACTTTTTCGAGATTAGGCGGGATACTCACTGGGTACATATTGTTTATGTACTCATACTACGCTTCTGTACTTAAATGTACAGGATCTGAGGCAGATATATCTGGTTACCAGTCCGGTGCGCGCCCTTGAGCTTACGGTAGAGACTTCCACGGTGAGCCGCTTCCTTCCTATGCCGCTCAGCAGCCAGATGGAGTCGTCCTTTACTTTTTCTATCTTTCTCCTATTTCAGACAGTAGGATAAAGATGTATTTTGTATACTCTACTAGATGGCCACACTTGTGACAATAGGTTCTGGCACATAGTTTGGTAGACTTGCTTTTGGGGTTGTATTATTATGTTATTTATTTTATCTATCACTTTTGGTTTCGGATCCAAATTCGGATAATTATTTTACTTAAATTTTGCTAAAATTAACATAAGAAGTTGGGAATGTTCTGCATTGGCTTGCCTGGAAACGGTGTTGGGCGCCATCATGACCTATTATGGAAATGGGTCGTGACAACATGGTATCAGAGCACTAGGTTCACGTAGGTCTCGCGAGTTATGGGCAAACCGGATAGAGTCTTGTTGATCGGTACGGAGACGTCTGTATTTATCTTCGAGAGGCTATAGGGTATTAGGCAAGACTACTCTTTATTCATTTCCTATAGTGCAGTGGTTAGTGTACTAAATTTCCCTCTTTTATTCTCTCACGGATGGTGAGAACTCAAACCGCTGACGTTCCGGACCCGGGAGGAGCTTCTCGCCCCGTTGCTAGAGGCTGAGGTAGAGTCCAGGGGAGGGCACCTGCCCGTGGTAGGGGATGAGGGCGTCCCAGAGCCATTCTTGTAGCACCACCAGCGGATCCTGCGAGGGATCCTATCATTGAGGAGCAGGGCGAGCTGCCCGCAGCTGAGCCTACCCCTACGAATTTCATGACAGCATCAGGATTTTAGGAGGTCATGGGCCGCATGCTACGGTTCATGGACATTATGACTCAGGCTGGTTTATTTCCAGCACACCCATCTACTTTACAGGCAGGAGGGGGAGCCCAGACCCCTACTTCTCAGGCTCCAGGTCATGCAGCCGCAGTATATCAGACTCCGGGTGCACTACCCGTAGATAGGGCTCAGTCAGTTGCTGCAGTGGCACCCCAGCCCAGGCCAGCTGGGGATGGTGATCCACAGAAGTTATTGGATAGATGGACCAGGTTTCATCCTCCAGTCTTCGGGGGTGAACGTCATGAGGATGCCCAGGACATCATTGACAGGTGCAGGGACAGACTGCACAACATGAGGATATCGGAGTCGCATGGAGTTGACTTCACTACTTTTCACCTCGAGGGCAGGGCCCGTAAATGGTGGCAGTCCTATGTTCTTGGCAAGCTAGCGGGTTCTCCTCCCATCACTTGGTGTCAGTTCGTATCGTTGTTCTTGGACAGGTACATCCCGCCCTCTGAGAGTGAGGAGCTGCGGTACTAGATTGAGCATCTCGAGCAGGGTCAGATGTCTACGACTGACTATGAGGCAAGGTTTTTCGAGTTGTCCCGTCATGCACTTATGATACTTCCTACAGATGCGGAGAGAGTGCGGAGGTTTGTCGCTGGATTGCACCCCGGTACTCGATTTGGTATGGCTCGAGAGATGGAGATGGGCACAGAGTATCAGCTAATGGTCGAGATTGCTCGCCAGATTGAGGGATAGTAAAGAGCATATACAGTAGGATCAGAGAGCTAGGTTTTTCGGTGAGTTCAGAGGTGCCCCAGCTAGGGGCAGAGGTCATTTTTGGAGGGGCCAGCCTAGTAGGCCACCAGTTTCAGCACCACCTCCTGCTCGGGGGACTCCAGCACGCCCCTATTTCAGTGTTATGCCAGAGAATTCCTACCGTCTGCCAGCTATTCAGGGTTCCTCCTGTGGGTATTCAGGTCCCCAGGGTCCTTCTGATTCTTATTTCAGTGCCATGCCGGAGAGTTCATGTCGTCCACTG
The DNA here is from genome assembly GCA_026770625.1 of Nicotiana glauca. Lineage (NCBI taxonomy): Eukaryota > Viridiplantae > Streptophyta > Magnoliopsida > Solanales > Solanaceae > Nicotiana > Nicotiana glauca. Next base: position 90,652 of record MU736321.1, read on the forward strand.
GCTATCCAGGCTTCTTCCAGCGGGTCTACGGGTTATCAGGGTCAGCCATCCGGGCAGTAGGTCACCGCCCCGCGCTATTGTTTTGAGTGCAGAGATCCCGGTCACTGAGGAGATGCTGGCCCAGACTTCGGGGCAAGGCAGTGCAGCAGGGTCAGCAGCCTATGATTTCAGCACCAGCTGCCCAGCCACCTAGAGGTAGAGGGCAGGCGGGTAGAGGCCATCCTAGAGGTGGAGGTTAGGTAGGGAGAGGTCAGCCAGCTACTACTCAGTCAGGTGGAGGCCAGACAGCCAGTGCTCCAGCTAGATTCTATGCTCTTCCGGCCAGGCCAGATGCATTGGCCTTAGATGCCATCATCACAGGTATTATTTTCGTCAGTGGCAGGGATGCTTCAGTATTATTTGATCCGGGGTCTAGTTATTCATATGTATCATCTTTGTTTTCCCGTTCCCTGGTTATTTCTCCGTAGTCTTTGGGCACTCATGTTCATGTGTCTACTCTTGTAGGTGATTCTGTAGTTGTGGATCGGATCTATCGGTCCTGTGTGGTCACTTTCTATGGTTTTGAGACTAGAGCAGATCTTCTATTTCTTGATATGATCGATTTTGAGGTTATCTTGGGCATGGATTGGTTATCTCCATATCACGCTGTCCTTGATTGCCATGCCACGACTGTTTCACTAGCGATGCCAGGATTGCCGAGATTGGAGTGGAAGGGTTCCACAGTTGATATGCCTAGCAGGGTTATTTCCTTCCTGAAGTCTCAGCACATGGTCGGGAAAGGGTGTTTGGCTTACTTAGCTTATGTTCGAGACACCACTGCAGAGTCTCCGACGATTTATTCAGTGCCAGTAGTCCCAGATTTCGCCGATGCTTTTCCTTCTAATCTTTCCGGCATGCCTCCGGATCATGATATTGATTTCTATATTGATTTGCCTCCAGGCATTCAGCTTATCTCTATTCCACCGTACCGTATAGCTCCTAAAGAGTTAAAAGAGTTGAAGGAGCAGCTTCAGGAGTTGTTGGCAAAGGGGTTTGTTAGGCCTAGTGTGTCGCCATGGGGTGCACCAGTGTTATTTGTGAAGAAGAAGGATGGGACTATGCGAATGTGCATTGATTACCGCCAGTTGAATAAAGTCATCATGAAGAACAAGTATCTGTTGCCTTGTATTGATGATTTGTTCGACCAGTTGCACTTGAGGTCTGGGTATCATCAGCTAAAGATTCGGGACTTAGACATTCTGAAGATTGCATTCCGGACTAGATATTGCCACTATGAGTTCCTAGTAATGTTCTTTGGCTTGAGTAATGCCCAGCGGCCTTTATGGACTTGATGAACCAGGTATCCAGGCCTTATATTGATTCCTTTGTTATCGTTCATTGACGACATCTTGATATACTCACGTAGCCTTGGGGGTGCACGAGCAGCATTTGAGAATAGTGCTTCAGACTTTGCGAGAGCAGAAGCTATATGCTAAGTTCTCCAAGTGTGAGTTTTGGCTAGAGTCAGTGGCATTCTTGGGGCATGTTGTGTCAGGATAGGGTATTAAGGTGGATCCCAAGAAGATCGAGGCAGTTCAGAGTTGGCCACGTCCTACTTCAGTGACCGAGATTAGGAGCTTCCTGGGATTAGCAAGTTATCACCGGCGATTTGTGCAGGGCTTTTCATCTATTGCATCCCCCTTGACTAGATTGACCCAGAAGGGTGCTCCACTCCATTGGTCCGATGATTGTGAGTAGAGCTTTCAGAAGCTTAAGACAACTTTGACTACGACACTAGTTCTTGTGTTGCCTTCTGGTACAGGGATATATACGGTATATTGCGATGTTTCACGCGTTGGTTTGGAATGTGTGTTGATGTAGGAGGGGCGAGTTATTGCATATGCATCGCGTCAACTGAAGATTCATGAGAAGAATTACCCTGTGCAAGATCTGGAGTTGGCAGCGATTGTTCATGCTCTTAAAATATGGAGGCACTATTTGCATGGGGTGCCTTGTAAGGTTTATACCGATCACCACAGCTTACAGCATTTGTTCAAGTAGAGGGATCTCAATTTGAGGCAGCGCAGGAGGCTTGAGCTACTAAAGGATTATGACATTACCATTCTTTATCATTCGGGCAAGGCGAATGTGGTCGCGGATGCCTTGAGTAGAAAGGAGGAGAGTATGGGTAGCTTGGCATACATTCCAGCAGAGGAGAGGCCCCTAGATTTGGACATCCATTCCTTAGCTAACAGGTTTGTGAGGTTGGACATTTTAGAGCTCAGCCGAGTTCTAGCGTGTGTAGTTGCTCAGTCTTCGCTATTGGGGCAAATCAAGGCCCGGCAGTTCGATGATCCACACTTGGCAATCCTCAGAGGGACAGTACTTTAGAGAGGTGCCCAGGAGGTTTCTATTGGCGAGGATGGTGTTTTGCATCTCCAAGGTCGTCTGTGTGTTCCAAATTTTGATGGTCTGAGGAGGAAGGTCGTAGAGGAGGCACACAGTTCGCGGTATTCTATCCACCCGGGAGTTACGAAGATGTATCGTGATTTGAGGCAGCATTACTGGTGGCGAGGGATGAAGAAAGACATAGTAAAGTTTGTGACTAAGTGTTTGAATTGTCAGGATGTCAAGTATGAACATCAGAGACTGGGTGGCGTACTCCAGCAGATGCCTATTCCGGAGTGGAAGTGGGAGCGCATCACCATGGATTTCGTAGTGGGGTTGCCGCGGACTTTGCCGAAGGTTGATTCAGTATGGGTCATTGTGGATAGGTTGAGCAAGTCAGCCCATTTCATTCCATTAGTGACTACCTATATAGCGGAGAGGTTTGATCAGATTTATATTCAGGAGATAGTCCAATTGCATGGTGTGCCGGTTTCGATCATATCAGACCGAGGCCCTCAGTTTACTTCCCATTTCTGGAGAGCCGTTCAGAGTGAGTTAGGGACCCGTGTAGAGCTTAGCACAACATTCCATCCTCAGACCGACGGGTAGTCGGAGCGGACAGCTTAGATTTTAGAAAATATGCTAAGAGCATGTGTGATTAACTTTGGAGGGTAGTGGGATCAGTTCTTGCCTTTAGCGGAGTTTGCTTACAATAACAGCTATCAGTCCAGCATAGAGATGGCCCCGTACGAGGCTTTATTTGGCCGACGCTGTCGTTCTCCTATCGGGTGGTTCGAGACCGGTGAGGCTAAGTTACTTGGCATAGATTTGGTACAGGATGCCTTGCATAAGGTAAAGTTGATTCAGGAGAGACTTCGCACAGCTCAGTCCAGCTAGAAGAGCTACGCGGATCAGAAGGCGCATGATGTATCATTTATGGTTGGCGAGAAGGTTCTCTTGAAAGTCTCACCCATGAAGGGCATTATGAGGTTCAAGAAGAAGGGCAAGTTGAGCCCAAGGTTTATTGGCCCCTTTGAGGTGTTGAGACGAGTTGGGGAGGTTGCCTATAAGCTTGCTTTACCCCCTAGTTTATCGGGAGTTCACCCTGTTTTCATGTTTCGATGCTTTGGAAGTATCATGCTGACTTATCCCACGTGTTGGACTTCAGTACTATTCAGTTAGATGAGAGTTTGGGCTACAAGGAGGAGCCAGTCGCCATTATTGATAGACAGGATCACCAATTGAGGTCCAAGAGGATTTCTGTGGTGAGGGTCCAGTGGAGGGGCCAACTGGTTGAGGAGGCGACTTGGGAGTCCGAGGAGAACATGTGGAGCAGATATCCCCACTTATTCAGCAGTCCAGGTGATTTTCTATGTTCGTTCGAGAACGAACATTTCTTTAAGAGGTGGAGAATGTAACGACCCGACCAGTTGTTTTGCCTTTTAGAACCCCGTTCCCTTAAATAAGACTTCCCGCGCTTGCTTTAGCTAATTTGTAACTTGCGGGGATGGTTGGTTCGGGAGAAGGAAGAGTTTTGGGTAAAAATATGTCCAATTGTTTCTTTAAGATTCTCTTAAAAGACTAAGTTTGAATTCGACCAACTTTTTAGGAAAACGAACCCTAATTCATGATTTGACGGTCCCGGAGGGTCTGTGGGAAAATATGGGACCTGGGCGTATGCCCAAAATCGAATTACGAGGTGCCTAGCTCGAGTAATGAATTTATATTGGAAATTGATAAATTGAAATTTTAAATAATTAAAGAAACTAAGAAATCATTGATCTCCTAGGTACCGGGCTCGAATATTGGTTCCGAAGCTTGGTACAGGTCCGAAATATCAGTTAAGACTTGCCCGTAAAATTTGGTGTCAATCCGAGTAGTTTAAGGGCATTTTGGCCCGTTAGAAGGAAATCAAGAACTTTAAGTTCAATAGTTTGATTCATTTGGTTTTAGGGGGCGATTCCAAGATTTAGCGTTGCTTTGGGTGTTCCGAGGGTTCGAGTAGGTCTGCCTCGTGATTTCAGACTTTTCAGTATGTTCGGGTGGGACTCGGGAGCCCCGAGCGTCAAACGAGCGAGGTTCGAGCGAAGTAGGAAAATTGAGGAATAGCTGAAGGTTGCTGCTTCTATCCTAACCGCATCTGCGGTTCTAGGACCGCAGAAGCGGGACCGCAGATGCGGTCAATCTATCGCAGAAGCAACCAAGGGCCAGGGCAAGGGAAACCGAAGAAGCGGTTCCGCAAAAGCGGTCCCCAGACCGCAGAAGTGGTCCGGCCACCTTAGACCAGCTCTGCAGAAGCGATTTGTAAACCGCAGAAGCGGTTCCGCAGAAGTGGGACCCAGAACACAGAAGCGGTCCGGGCATTTTGGGCCAGATGCGCAGAAGCGATCCTAAGTCCGCAAAAGCAGTTTTCCCAGAAGCGGAAATCGCTGGGCAGTGAGTTCATTTAATTCGAACTCAAAGGCCATTTATTTCATTTCTACACCACACTTACGCGATTTGGGGGCTTCCAAAGAGAGTATTTCAACTTAGCACTTCAAGGTAAGTTAATTGCATTCATTATTAGTTTAAATACATGTATATTAAGTTGATTAAACACTAACAATTAGGCGAAATCAAAGGGGTTAGAGCTAGACCTAGGGTTTAAGTAAAATCAAGATTTAACCACGAAATTTGTTATGAAATGAACTAGAATTTATATATTATTGATCCTCAGGTAATAGAGAAAAACTTTCTTCAAAAAAGCTTGGAATCCGGACACGTGGGCCCGGGGTGGGAATTTAGGAAACTTGTGAAAAAGGTTGGAAAATTACTTAAATAGTTAGAATTCGATCTTGTAGGCCTATATTGACTGTTCTTGCTTCATTTAACTAGTTTGTGATCGTTCCGCTCCGAATTGAGGACTTGGGCTTGTTTTTGATATTGGAAGTACGCTTTGGAGCGAGATGAGTCTCATTTCTAACCTTGTAAGAGGGAATTGTCCCCGTAGGAATAATAACTAATTTATTGTTGCAAAATGTAGAGGCTACGCGCATGCTAGGTGACGAGAGTCCGTGCGTAGCTACGACTATGTTAATTGTCCAGGTAGTTTATGACCCACACCATGCTTATTTTATATAAATCTCTATATTTTCTTGTTAATACGAGCACCTAGGATATGCTAGGGACTTAAAAAGGGAATAAGAACGAACTTGTATATTTGTTGAAGTCTTGCATGGCATTAATGACTATTGATGTGCCTTGTGTGTATACTTGATATTGCTTATTATTTGTGGATTGGGCCGATCACCTTGGTATGAATAGATGCATCTATAGGCGCTCCGTCGACCCTCGGCAAGTGTACAGTTTATTTCTGCTGGATCGGGCCGTCGCCTCGGCATATTTGCGCATGCTATTGTTCCTTGCCTGAGAGTTTTTAAATATTGATATCGCCTTTCATGGCCCAACATAAATTGATAAATATAACGAAAGTAAATGGTTAGCTGGAAATATAGTGGAGAGTAGGACTTTTATGTCTTGTTATAAATTGTTGCTTATTAGTGATTCTTCATGGTTAGTATAATACCTTGATATATTCTTCGACCCTAGTGAGTATCAAGTCGACCTGTCGTCTCTACTTCTTCGAGATTAGGCGGGATACTCGCTGGGTACATATTGTTTATGTACTCATACTACTCTTCTGTACTTAATTGTATAGGATCTGAGGTAGATACATCTGGTTACTAGTCCGGTGCACGCCCTTGAGCTTACGGCAGAGACTTCCACGGTGAGTTGCTTCCTTCCTATGCTGCTCAGCAGCCTGATGGAGTCTTCCTTTACTTTTTCTGTCTTTCTCCTATTTTAGACAGTAGGATAGAGATGTATTTTGTATACTCTACTAGATACCCACACTTGTGACACCAGGTTCTGGCACACACTTTGGTAGACTTGCTTTTGGGGTTGTATTATTATGTTATTTATTTTATCTATCACTTTTGGTTTCGGATCCAAATTCGGATAATAATTTCACTTAAATTCTGCTAAAATTAAATTAGAAGTTGGGAATGTGTCGACAATGTAACGACCCAATCTGTCATTTTAGCTTTTCGAACCCCGTTCCCTTAACTAAAACTTCCCGTGCTTGCTTTAGCTAATTTACGACTTGCGGGGACGGTGTGTTCGGGAGTTAGAAGAGTTTTGAGTGAAATATGTCCAATTGTTTCTTTAGGATTCTCTTAAAATACCAAGTTTGACTTCAGTCAACTTTTTGGGAAAACGGATCCGGATTCATGATTTGACGGTCCTGGAAGGTCCGTGGAAAAATATGGGACCTGAGCGTATGTTCGAAATCGAATTTCGAGGTCCCTAGCCCGAGTAATGAATTTTTATTAAAAATTGTTAAATTGAAGTTTTAAAGAATAAAAGAAACTTAGAAATCATTGATATCCTAGGTATCAGGCTCGTATCTTGGTTCCGAAGCTCGGTACAGGTCCAAAATATCGTTTAAGACTTACCCGTAAAATTTGGTGTCAATCCGAGTAGTTTAAGGGCGTTTTGACCCGTTAGAGGAGAATTAAGAACTTGAAGTTGATTAGTTTGATTCATTTGGTTTTAGGGGGTGATTCCTAGATTTAGCGTTGTTTTGAGCGTTCCGAGGGTTCAAGTAGGTCCGCCTCGTGATTTTGGACATATCGGTATGTTTGGGCGGGGCCGAGGGGCCCCGAGCATCAAGTGGACGAGGCTCGAGTGAAGTAGAAATTTGGAGAAAAGGGCAGAGTTTGTTGCTTTTGTCATAACCGCATCTGCGGTCCTAGGGCCACAGATGCGGGACCGCAGGTGCGGTCATGACTTCGCAGAAGCGGCCAAGGTCAATCAGGGCCAGAACCGTAGAAATGGCTTCCCAGCCGCAGATGGGGCTCCGCAGATACTGGCCTCAGACCGCAGAAGCGGTCCAGCCCCTTTTTCCCAGTTCCGCAGATGCGGCTCCCCCTTCGTAGGTGCGGGACTGCAGATGCGGTCCCCTAACCGCAGAAGCGGAAATCGCTAGGTAGTGAGCTTCATTTAATTCGAGCTGAAAGACCATTTTTATCATTTTACACTCAACCTTTGGGCTATTTGGGGGCTCTTGATAGAATATTGCCACGTAGCATTGCAAGGTAAGTTATTTCCACTCATTATTAGTTTAAATATATGTATATTAGATAGATTAAACACTAAAAATTTGATGAAATCAAAGGGACAGAGCTAGACCTAGGGTTTTAATAAAACTAAGATTTGACAACAAAATTTGTTATGAAATGAACTAGAAATCATATATTATTGATCATTGGGTTGTAGAGGACAACTTTCTTCAAAAAATCTCTGAAGCAGGGTACGTGGGCCTGGGGTCGAAATTTAGGAAACGTGTGAAAAAGGTTTGGAAATTGTTTAAATAGTTAGAATTCGATCTCGTAAGACTATATTGACTAGTTCTTACTTCATTTAACTAGTTTGTGATCGTTCGGCTGCGAATTGAGGGCTTGGGCTTGTTCTTGATATTGGAAGTGCGCTTTGGAGCAAGGTGAGTCTCCTTTCTAACTTTGTAATAGGGAATTGTCCCCATAGGCATAATAATTGAATTATTTGTCATTATATTCGGGGGCTACGTACGTTCTAGGTGATGAGAGTCCATGTGTAGCAACTATTATGCTAAGTCTGAGTAGTTTAGGACCTACAAGCATGCTTTACGTGATATACTAGTATAGTTTGATTAACTTTGATTCGTATGAACTATTTTGATTAAGAAGAATGAGACTAGAGAATGACCCTTATCTTGTTTGTTCTTTTAAAAGAGAATAATTGGCATTCCTGTGTATGGCTACTCCTCATATATATTGATTGTTGTTGTTGCTTGTCAATGAGCTTATTTCTGGTTGACCGCATTGCACGGGTGATTCGCGAGCGGGGTAATAGATGCATCTATGGTTTGAGCCGTTTGACCCTCGGCAGTGCACAGTTTATTTTATGTTGGATCGGGCTGTACGTCCCACGATGATTATTTATGCATATTTTGCGTAGAAGTCCTTCAAGGGCGGCGTTACATATCTACTTAGACTATGGGATGGCATCCATGTTAGTACTTGGGAAAGAACTATTACTCCATGATTATTAAATGTTAATAACTTGCGAACTCCATGCTTATTATGAACTCTTATCATATTAATTGACCCTAGTAAGTATCGAGTCGACCTCTCGTCTCTACTTCTTCGAGATTAGATGGGATACTTACTGGGTGCATATTGTTTATGTACTCATACTACACTTCTGTACTTAATTGTACAGGATCTGAGGCAGATACATCTGGTTACCAGTCTGGTGCGCGCCCTTGAGCTTGTGGCAGAGACTTCCATGGTGAGCTACTTTCTTTCGATGTCGCTTAGTAGCCAGATGGAGTCTTCCTTTACTTTTGTTGTCTTTCTTTATCTTAGACAGTAGGATAGAGATATTCTTTTGTATATTCTACTAGATGCCCATACTTGTGACACCAGGTCTTGGCACACACACATTGGTAGACTTACATTTTGGGTTGTATAATTATGTTACTTACATTATCTATCACTTTTGGGTTTGAAACCAAATTGGAGTATTTATTTCCCTTAAATTTTGATAAAATTAACATAAGAAGTTAGAAATGTTCCGCGTTGGCTTGCCTGGCAATAGCGTCGGGCGCTATCATGGCCTGTTATGGAATTGGGTCGTGACAACATGGTATCAGAGCACTAGGTTCACGTAGGTCTCACGAGTTATGGGTAATCCTGATAGAGTCTTGTTGATCGGTACAGAGACGTCTATATTTATCTTCGAGAGGCTATAGGGTATTAGGAAAGACTACTCTTTATTCACTTCCTATCGTGCAGTGGTTGGTATACTAAATTTCCCTCTTCTATTCTCTCACAGATGGTGAGAACTCGCACCGCTGACATTCTGGACCCGGGAGGAGTAGCTCCCCCCATTGCTAGAGGCCGATGCAGAAGCCGGGGGAGGGCACCGAACTGTGGTAGGGGTAGAGGGCGTCCCAGAGCCGTTCCAGTTGCACCACCAGCAGATCCTGCGGGGGATCCTATTATTGAGGAGCAGGGCGAGGTTCCCGCAGCTGAGCCTACCCCAGCAGATTTCATGACAGCACCGGAATTTCAGGAGGTCATGGGCCGCATGCCGTCGGTTCATGGATTCTATGACTCAGGATGGTTTATTTCCAGCAGACCAAGCCACCTCACAGGCAGGAGGGGGAGCCCAGACCCCTACTGCTCAGGCTGCAGGTCATGCAACTGCAGTATATCAGACTCCACGTGTACTACCCGCAGATGGGGTTCAGCCGGTTGTTGCAATGGCACCCCAGCCTAGGCCAGCTGTGGATGACGATACGCAGAAGTTATTGGACAGATGGACTAGGCTTCACCCCCCAGTATTGGTTTGTGAGCGTCATGAGGATGCCCAAGACTTCATTGACAGGTGCAGGGTGTAAGGCCCCGTATATAATTTTGGTCTCAAAACCTAGTAACTCATGATGTCGACTCCGAATATATGTTAGGAATGTGTAGAATTCTTCGCAGCGTGCTTGCTCACCGTGGTTCGGACCCTTGGTAGTGATCTATGCTTTTAAAAATCAAAAGAATCAATTTTCCAGGAAATTTCCATTTTTGCGGTCCAGAATGCGGTCACAGATCAGCTATGCGGACCGTATTTCTGCCGCAAAGTGAAGTAGAAGAATTGTCAAAATTGAAGTTGAAAATGCGGTCCATTATGCGACCGCATAATCGTCGCATAAATTCCCCAAGGATTTGTGGAAGTCAATTCTGCGGTGCAAAATGCGACCGCATAACAGGAATGCGGACCGCATTCCTGTCGCAGACCCAAGCAGACCCTTTAGAGTTTTGGGGGCACTTCTACGTTCCAATATGCGGACCGCATTTCAATTCTGCGATCGCAGAATGCGACCGCAGATCTTGCTCGGGCTCCAATTTTTTCTAATTTTTCAACCCGACACCCTAACCCCTCATTTTAACCACTTTTCTGAGCAAAAACAAGAGAGAGGGAGGAGGGGTTCTTGAGAGAAAGTTCATCTTCTTCAAAATTTGTTCCTCAAATTATCTGGGCCAGGAAATTTTAAAGCAAGTGTCTTCATCCCCATTTCTACAGCTAAAATCCTTACCCCATTTTCATTGACTTTCAGATTTTTTTTAGAGGGGGAAAGTCTCATGCATTAGTTCTTGATAATAGGGGTTGAAACACTCATGCATGTTTATTAAAACCTAAAATCTAGTAAGAGTAGTTGGGAGGGAGTAAAGAATTGTGTAAAGAAAGGTTGATAACCTAAATGTGTTCGGGTAGTGATTGTGAACTTTGATTCTAAGAAATATGTATTAATTTGTGCACTAGATTGACGTTGCTAGGATTTTGGTGAAGCTGGAAGTAGAAATTAAAAGGGAATTCGGCTCCAGGTATGTATGGCTAAACTTGACCTTGTAAAATTGCCTTGTTGGTGTTCAAATGTTTGGTATGTGACATCCGCGTGGGTAAATTGTGAAATTCGTGTGATTCACATGGTTGTGATTATGATATGTGGTATTAGCTGAGAAACAAATGACGTACGGAAATTGTAAGTGATGCAACTGGAATAATTGTGATATTAACATCTATGGCTTATCGTGGGCAAGTATTGTTGTAACGAGAAACACTTGTGAATTGTGGAATATGACGGAAATAGTATTGATGGTTATGGAAACACTTGTAAATTATTGTTGCTACTCCTTAAGAAGTGTTGTTGTGATCTCTGTGAATTGTTCATTGTTGTTGTTGTGATTGTTTGTGAATTCAAGCTGTACGGTGGGATCGGGTTGCGTGCCGCAAAATGAAGTAATAAGGTGCGGGTTGTGGTAATAAGGGTGGCCGAGATAATAAGGGTGGGGGTGGCTGAGGTAATAAGGGTGGAAAGTGATCGAAATCACTGTTGAAATGAAAATATGAGCAAAAATGCGAAATTTATTGATATGGAAATGTGGAAGGGGAAACGGGAGAGTTTGTAAAATTTGTTTGGCTTGATTGTTCTTTCTTTATGGATTTGATTGTTGTTTTTGTTACTGTTACTTACTTGTCTATGGCTTGAGTTTACTTGGCGCAAAGTTTGTTCATACATACCAGTACAATTCTAGTGTACTGACGTCCCTTTTTTTCCGGGGGCGCTACATTCGTGTTATGATTGTAGGTGGATCCGTAGCAGGTACTCCAGTTTGTCGGCAGTAGCACTCCTTCATCTTCCATTGGCTGTATTGGTGAGCCCCTTTCCTCTCGGGGCCCTGCATGGCTCACGCCGCCTTTATTCCGGAGTCTTATTTTGGTTTTGTGTAAGGTATAGCCGGAGCCTTGTTACCGGCAAGTACTGTATTATCCCGTGGTAACTTTAGATGCTCCGTAGACAGTGGATATGGGTTAGAAGCTTATGTATATCCAGGCTTCATTTGTTGGGCAACGAATTGGTAATTTCACTAACTATTATATATGTATGTTTTGAAAAAGGTGTTCTAAATTAATTATATGGCTAGTTCTTGGAATATTGAATAAGGGAATACAAGGGGTAGCTCGTGGGTTAGGAAAGGCAGTCAGGTCCGCTTGACTGGGGCCACCCGGTCAGGCGCCGGTCATGTTCCTCGACTTGGGGCGTGACACAGGGACAGACTACACAATATGAGGATATTGGAGTCACATGGAGTTGACTTCACCACTTTTCAGCTAAAGGGCAGGGCCCGTAGATGGTGGCAGTCTTATGCACTTGGCAGGCCAGCAGGTTCTCCTCCCCTTGGTCGCTGCCAACTCGACACTACACCAAGGTAGGAAGAGCGGGTCGCAACAGCTTTTACCCGAATAGTGGTTCGTGATCGAATTTCCACAGGGAGCTTGGAGTAGAGTTGTATTGTCTGTCTAGCCTAGAGTTGCGTTTGTGCTTCTAATTGAACTTCTAACATTTTTGGGGTTTTTGTATTTATACTATTGTAAACTATTGATTAAGGCTAAATTAAGCTACGACAATATTGCTAAGTTGTAATTCATGGGAGGAAAGGCACTAGGGTCGTGGCATCACCTGGGTGGTTAATTAACAGGTAGAAGCTACTAAGGATAGATTGACATATTTGGGGCTTATGCTATAACCGTTGCACAATTGTACCCATTCTCACACCTCTCGGTAGAGAGAATGATTTTGCCCAATTAACTCTCTCGAGACCAATTGGGTAGGCCAATTAGACCAAGCAACTAGGGTTCAAGTAGGGTGATTACTCTTGACCCCAAAATTGACCCAACAAGGGATTGGGATGGGACCATGAGAAATGGTAGTCCCAATTAACGGGTTAAATCTAGAGAGAGTTAAACCCACAAAGCTAGAATCAATATTTGCAACCACCAATCATTAATTAAAACATAAAATCAACCCAAACAACAAACACCCAATATCAATCTAACCCTAGATGGCAACACCCATCAATTACCCATACTAGGGTTGAGCCATAACCCTAGCTAATGGGTTTACCTACTCATGCTAGATACAGAAATTGAAAAAAATAGATGAAGAGCTAAACATATTAATTAATTACTAAGAGGAATCTACAACTATTTATCGTTAATAAAGAGAAAAAGTGCCAAAATTTGCTACAATCTCGTTCCCAGGTGCACAGCTGTATTTCGGAATATAAAACTTGACCTAAAAATAGTAAAATGTTCTATTTATAGTGGCTGGAAAAATTGGACAAAAATACCCCTGCGGGGTTAGTGCGGGCCGCACAAACATGACCGCGGCCGCATTGGCTCTTTGACTTCAACTTTTATCTCTCGGAACTGTATGGCGCGGGCCGCATAAAAGGGTAGCGCGGCCGCGGAAGGCTCTAGCGCGGACCACGCGAATGAAACCACGGTCGCGTGGCTTGCTTTTGACCAAAATGATATCTCTCTGAATTTCTTGATGCGGGCCGCATGAACAAGTAGCGCGGCCGCGTAAGCCGAATGCGAGCCGCATGGATCTGACCGCAGTCGCATTGTCAATGTTCTTAATATGCCCATCTTTGAACCTCCTAGTGCGACCGCGTGCACTTTTGTGTGGTCCGCACTAGGTTCTCTATTTCCTTTACTTCACTTGGTCTTTGATACTTGAGCAGGTTTCACTCCGTTTTGACCCGATCTTTGACATTTCGTCACTTTGTCGCTCAAACCTGCAATCAAGCACAACCTGTGAGCATTTTGGGACTATTTTGTAGGAATTTATACTCAAAGCATAGGCAAGTAAGGGCATAAAACACGTTAAAATCCTACTTATCACCCCTCATTTAGGGTCAGTTCACACAGTTATTCCTGGATCGATACATCCCACCCTCTGAGAGGGAAGAGCTGTGGTATCAGTTTGATCATCTAGAGCAGGGTTAGATGTCAGTGACTGATTATTAGGCGAGGTTCTCTGAGTTGTCTCGCCATGCACTCATGATACTTCCCACAAAGGAAGAGAGAGTACGGAGGTTTATTGCGGGGTTACACCCCACTATCCGATCTGGTATGGCCCGAGAGGTAGAGATGGGTACAGGGTATCAGCTAGTGATTGAGATTACTCGCAGGATTTAGTGTTATCATCTGAGGGGTAGAGAGCAGATTTAGTAGGATAAGAGGGCTAGATTTTCAGGAGAGTTCAGAGGTTCCCCAGCTAGGGGTAGAGGTCACTTCGGGAGGGGTCAGCCCAGCAGGCCCTCATATTCAGCACCACCATCCCCTCCCCGAAGTGCCCCAGCGAGGCCTTATTTCACTGCGATACCGGAGGGTTCTTACCGCCCACCAACTACTCAGGGTTCCTCCCGCGGGAATTCTAGGTATCAGGATTCTTCTAGTGCTCCCTTCAGAGCCGTGCCAGAGAGTTCCTATCGCCCGCCAGCTATTCAGGGTTCTTCCAGTGGGTATTCGGGTTAGCAGACTCAGACTTCAGGGCAGCAGGCTATGGTGCCTAGAGCGTGCTATGAGTGTGGAGATCCGGGTCATCTGAAGAGGACTTGCCCCAGGCTTCGGGGCAAGGTAGTGCAGTAGGGTCAGCAACCCATGATTTTTGCACCAGCTGCCGAGTCTCCTAGAGGTAGACGGAAGGCCGATAGGGGCCAGAGGTGGAGGTCAAGGAGGGAGAGGTCAGCCAGCTACTGCTCAGTCAGGTGGAGGCCAGACATCCGGTGCTCCAGCTAGATTATATGCCCTTTCAGTCAGGCCAGATGTATTGGCCTCAGATGTCGTCATCACAGGTATTATTTTCGCCGGTGGTAGGGATGCTTCGGTATTATTCGATCCAGGTTCTACTTATTCATATGTATCATCTCTGTTTGCTCGTTTCCTGGTTATCTCTCCTGAGCCTTTGGGCACCCTTGTTCATGTGTCCACTGCTGTGGGTGATTCTGTGGTTGTGGATCGGATCTGCCGGTCCTGTGTGATCACTTTCTGCGGTTCCGAGACTAGAGCAGATCTTCTGCTGCTTGATATGATCGAGTTTGAGGTCATCCTGGGCATGGATTGGTTATCTCTATATCACGCCGTCCTAGATTGCCATGCCAAGACTGTTTCACTAGTGATGCCAGGGTTGCTGAGATTGGAGTGGAAGGGTTCCACAGTTGTTCGCTTGGTAGGGTTATTTCCTTCCTGAAGGCTCAACACATGGACGAGAAAGGATGTTTGGCTTATTTAGCTTATGTTCGAGACACTACTACAGAGTCTCCGACGATTGATTCAGTTCCAGTAGTTCGAGTGTTTGCCGATGTTTTTCTTTTTTACCTTCCTGGCATGCCTCCGGATCGTGATATTGATTTCTATATTGATTTGGCTCCAGGCACTCACCCTATATCTATTCCACCATACCGTATAACTCCTAAAGAGTTGAAGGAGTTGAAGGAGTAACTTGAGGAGTTGTTGGCAAAGGGGTTTGTTAGGCCCAATGTGTCACCTTGGGGTGCACCAGTGTTATTCGTGAAGAAGGAGGATGGGACTATGCGGATGTGCATTGATTATTGCTAGTTGAACAAAGTCACCATCAAGAAAAAGTATCCGTTGTCCCGTATTGAATATTTTTTTGACCAGTTGCAGGGTGCTAGGGTGTTCTCTAAGATTGACTTGAGGTCAGGGTACCATCAGCTGACGATTCAGGAAATAGATGTTCCGAAGACTGCATTCCGGACTAGATATGGCCATTATGAGTTTCTAGTGATGTCCTTTGGCTTGACTAATGCCCCAACGACATTTATGGATTTGATGAACCGGGTATTGAGGCCGTATATTGATTCCTTTATTATCGTCTTCATTGACGACATCTTGATATACTCACGTAGCCTGGGGAGCACGAGCAGCATTTGAGAGTAGTGCTTTAGACCTTGCGAGAGCAGAAGCTATATGCTAAGTTCTCTAAGTGTGAGTTTTGGCTAGACTCAATGGCATTCATGGGGCATGTTGTGTCAGGAAAGGGTATCAAGGTGGATTCCAAGAAGATTGAGGCAGTTCAGAGTTGGCCACGTCCTACTTCGGCGATCGAGATCAGAAGTTTCCTGGGGTTAGCAGGCTATTATCGGCGATTCGTGCAGGGTTTTTCATCTATTGTCACCTTTGACAAGATTGACCCAGAAGGGTGCTCCATTCCGTTGGTCCGATGATTGTGAGGAGAGCTTCCAGAGGCTCAAGACAGCTTTGACTACAACACTAGTTCTTGTGTTGCCTTTCGGTTCAGGGATGTATACAGTATATTGCGACGCTTCACGTGTTGGCTTGGGATGTGTGTTGATGCAAGAGGGCGAGTTTTTGCATATGTTTCATGCCAGCTGAAGGTTCATGAGAATAATTATCCTGTGCACGATTTAGAGTTGGCAGCGATAGTTCATGCTCTTAAGATATGGAGGCATTATTTGTATGGGGTGTCATGTGAGGTCTATACCGATCATCGCAGCTTGCAGCATTTATTCAAGGATAGGGATCTTAATTTGAGGCAGCGCAGGTGGCTTGAGTTACTAAAGGATTATGACATCACCATTCTTTATCATCCGGGCAAGGAGAACGTGGTCGCGGATGCCTTGAGCAGAAAGGCAGAGAGTATGGGTAGCTTGGCATTTATTCTAGTAGCAGAGAGACCACTAGCTTTGGACATTCAGTCCTTGGATAACAGGCTTGTGAGGTTGGACATTTCGGAGCCCAGCCAGGTTCTTGCGTGCATGGTTGCTCAGCCTTCACTACTGGGGGAGATAAAGGCCCGACAGTTTGATGATCCACATTTGGCGGTCCTCAGAGAGACGGTTCTTCAGGGGGGTGTCAAGGAGGTTTCTATTGGCGAGGATGGTGTTTTGTAACTCCAGGGTCGTCTATGTGTTCCTAATGTCGATGGTCTGCGGAAGAGGATCCTAGAGGAGACACACAGTTCGCGGTATTCTATCCACCCGAGAGCTACGAAGATGTATCGTGATTTGAGACAGCATTACTGGTGGCGGGGGATAAAGAATGACATAGTGAAGTATGTGACTAAGCGTTTGAATTGCCAGCAGGTCAAGTATGAGCATCAGAGACCGGGTGGCCTACTTCAGCCAATGCCTATACCAGAGTGGAAGTTGGAACGCATCACCATGGATTTCGTAGTTGGGTTGCCATGGACTTTGCGGAAGATTGATTCAGTGTGGTTCATTATGGATAGGTTGACCAAGTCGGCCATTTCATTCCAGTGGCGACTACTTTTACAGCGGAGAGGTATGCTCAGATTTATATTCGAGAGATAGTCTGATTGCATGGTGTGCCGGTTTCCATCATATCAGATAGAGGCCCTCAGTTCACTTCCCATTTCTGGAGATCCTTTCAGAGTGAGTAGGGGACCCGTGTAGAGCTTAGCACAGCATTCCATCCTCAGACCGACGGGCAGTCACAGCAGACAGTTCAGATTTTAGAGGATATGCTTAGAGCATGTGTGATTGACTTTGGAGGGCAGTGGGATCAGTTCTTGCCTTCAGCGGAGTTTGCGTACAATAATAGTTATCAGTCCAGCATAGAGATGGCCCCGTACGAGGCTTTGTATGGTTGAAGTTGTCGCTCTCCTATCGGGTGGTTCGAGCCCGGTGAGGCTAAGTTACTTGGTACGGATTTGGTACAGGATGCTTTAGATAAGGTGAAGTTGATTCAGGAGAGGCTTTGCACAGCTCAGTCCAGACTGAAGAGTTACGCGGATTAGAAGGCGCGTGATGTATCATTTATGGTTGGCGAGAGGGTTCTCTTGAAGGTCTCGCCAATGAAGGGCATTATAAGGTTCGGGAAGAAGGGCAAGTTGAGCCCGAGGTTTATCGGTCCCTTTAGGTGTTGAGACAAGTTGGGGAGGTTGCCTATGAACTTGCTTTACCCCTACTTTATCATGAGTTTATCCAGTTTTTCTTGTATCGATGCTTCGGAAGTATCATGCCGATCTATCACATGTGTTGGACTTCAGTACCATTCAGTTGGATGAGAGTTTGGTTTACGAGGAAGAGCTAGTTGCCATTGTTGATAGACAGGATCGCCAGTTGAGGTCCAAGAGGATTTCTATGGTGAGGGTCCAGTGGAGGGGCCAACCAGTTGAGGAGGCGACCTGGGAGTCCGAGAAGGACATGCGGAGCAGATATCCCCACTTATCCAGCAGTTCAGGTACCTTTCTATGTCCGTTCGAGGACGAACATTTGTTTAAGAGGTGGAGAATGTAACGAGCTGACTGGTCATTTTACCTTTTAGAACCTCGTTCCCTTAACTAAAACTTCCCGTGCTTGCTTTAGCTAGTTTACGACTTGCGGGGACGGTGGGTTCGGGAGTAAGAAGAGTTTTGAGTGAAATATGTCCAATTGTTTCTTTAGGATTCTCTTAAAAGACCAAGTTTGCCTTCAGTCAACTTTTTAGGAAACGGACCCGGATTTGTGGTTTGACGGTCCCGGAGGGTCCGTGGGAAAATATGAGACCTGGGCGTATGTCCGGAATCGAATTCCGAGGTCCCTAGCCCGAGTAATGAATTTTTATTAGAAATTATTAAATTGAAGTTTTAAAGAATTAATGAAACTTAGAAATCATTGATTTCCTAGGTATTAGGCTCGTATCTTGGTTCCGAAGCTCGGTACTGGTTCTAAATATCGTTTAAGACTTGCCCATAAAATATGGTGCCAATCGGAGTAGTTTAAGGGCGTTTTGACCCGTTAGAGGAGAATTAAGAACTTGAAGTTCATTAGTTTGATTCATTTGGTTTTGGGGTGATTCCTAGATTTAGCGTTGTTTTTGAGCGTTTCGAGGGTTCGAGTAGGTCCGCCTCGTGATTTGGACATGTCGGTATGTTTGGGCGGGGCTCGAGGGCCCCGAGTGTCAAGCGGACGAGGCTCGAGTGAAGTAGAAATTTGGAGAAAAAGGCTAAGTTTGCTGCTTCTGTCATAACCGCATCTGCGGTCCTAGGGCCGCAGATGCGAGACCACAGGTGCGGTCATGACTCCGCAGAAGCGGCCAAGGGCAATCCAGGCCAGAACCGCAGAAGCAACTTCCCAGACGCAGATGCGGGCCTCAGACCGCAGAAGTGGTCCAGCCCCTTTTGCCAAGTTGCGCAGAAGCGGCTCCCCCTTCGTAGGTGCGGGACCGCAGAAGCGAAAGTCGCTGGGCAGTGAGCTTCATTTAATTCGAGCTCAAAGACCATTTTTATCATTTTACACTCAACCTTTGGGCGATTTGGAGGATCTTGAGAGAAGGTTTCAACTTAGCATTGCAAGGTAAGTTATTTCCACTCATTATTAGTTTAAATACATGTATATTAGATAGGTTAAACACTAAAAATTTTGTGAAATCAAAGGGTTAGAGCTAGACATAGGATTTTAATAAAACTAAGATTTTACCACGAAATGTGTTATGAAATGGACTAGAAATCATATATTATTGATCCTTGGGTTGTAAAGAACAACTTTCTTCAAAAAAATCTCGGAATCCGGGCACATGGGTCCGGGGTCGAAATTTAGGAAACGAGTGAAAAAGGTTGGGAAATTGTTTAAATAGTTAGAATTCGATCTCGTAAGCCTATATTGACTAGTTCTTACTTCATTTAACTAGTTTGTGATCGTTCGGCTCCAAATTGAGGGCTTGGGCTTGTTCTTGGAAGTGCGCTTTGGAGCGAGGTGAGTCTCCTTTCTAATTTTGTAAGAGGGAATTGTCCCCATAGGCATACAAATTGAATTATTTGTCATTATATTCGGGGGCTACGTACGTACTAGGTGACGAGAGTTCGTGCATAGCAACTATTATGCTAAGTCCGGGTAGTTTAGGACCCATAAGCATGCTTTACGTGATATTATAGTACAATTTGAGTAACTTGGATTCGTATGAACTATTTTGATTAAGAAGAATGAGACTAGAGAATGACCCTTATCCTGTTTGGTCTTTTAAAAGAGAATAATTGGCATTCCTATGTATGGCTACTCTTCATATATATATTGATTGTTGTTAATGCTTGTCAATGAGCTTATTTCTATTTTACCGGGTCGCATGGGTGATTCGCGAGCGGGGTAATAGATGCATCTATGGTTCGAGCCGTTCGACCCTCGGCAGTGCACAGTTTATTTTATGTTAGATCGGGTCGTATGTCCCATGGTGATTATTTATGCATATTTTGCTTAGAAGTCCTTCAAGGGAGGCGTTACATATCTGCTTAGACTATGGGATAGCATCCATGTTAGTACTTGGGAAAGAACTGTTACTCCATGATTATTAAATGTTAATAACTTGCGAAATCCATGCTTATTATGAACTCTTCTCATATTAATTGACCCTAGTAAGTATCGAGTCGACCTCTCACCTCTACTTCTTCGAGATTAGACGGGATACTTACTGGGTACATATTATTTATGTACTCATACTACACTTTTGTACTTAATTGTACAGGATCTGAGGCAGATACATCTGGTTACCAGTCCGTGCGCGCCCTTGAGCTTGTGGCAGAGACTTCCACGGTGAGCTGCTTCCTTCCTATGCCGCTCAGCAGCCAGATGGAGCCTTCCTTTACTTTTGTTGTCTTTCTTTATCTCAGATAGTAGGATAGAGATATTCCTTTGTATATTCTACAAGATGCCCATACTTGTAACACCAGGTCTTTGGACACACACATTGGTAGACTTACGTTTTGGGTTGTATAATTATGTTACTTACATTATCTATCACTTTTGGTTTTCAATCTAAATTGGAATATTTATTTCCCTTAAATTATGATAAAATTAACATAAGAAGTTAAAAATATTCTGCGTTGGCTTGCCTGGCAACAGCGTCGGGCGCCATCATGACCTGTTATGGAATTGGGCCGTGACAGAGACGATATACATGATTCTTTGATTATGACGTGACTCTTATACTACGACTTGAACTCTTATTTGGTATGATTTTATCTTTCAAAAAATATTTCTATTTTGAAATTTCAATTTCTAAAACTTTAAATATATTATAATAATTATTATTTTTATAATTATGCAAGTGAAGATATTATCCTTAATTTAAAATTCACTTTAATCGGCTATTTAAAAATTTAAATGATTCTTTGGCTCAATTTATATCTATATTACTCCACTTAAAGTTTATCAATATCTCTAGCCCCAGGATTTGAATTTTTAATGCCCTCTATACACACAAAAAAAATTGAAACATTACATGTTAAATTAGTTGATTATTATTATAAAACATTGCTTTTATTGTCTTAAAATTCTCCATCCTGCATTTCTCTGCATTGCATAAGGCTACCATTCTGCCTTCTGAGGCTAAGCTCTACCTCCATCCTGCATTTCTCTACATTACATAAGGCTACCATTCTGCCTTCCGAGGTTAAACTCTACCTCCGTATGCATGGCTGAAATATCGCCACCTTTATTTAGACTTTACATCGGCTGAAATATCGCTATTTTTTTTGTTTACGTCTGCCGGCTGAAACATCGCCACTTTATTCTTTCTTCCATAGCTGAAATATCACCACCTTTATTTACACTCCGCATCGGTTGAAATATCACCGCTTTTATTTACATAATGCGTCGGCTGAAATATAGCCACTTTTATTTAAATCTTTTCATTAGCTGAAATATCTCCGCTTCATTTAAATCTCGCATCGGCTGAAAGATCGCCATTTATGTTTACACTTTACATCGACTAAAATATCGCCATTTCATTTAAGTCTTGCATCGACTGAGAGATCGCCGAATCATACATTTCATTGGCTGAAAGATCGCCAAATTGTCCAAAGGCGTCATCGTTCAGAGGCACCATTTTCATAGCCCGAGAACATCATGCCATGGCCTGAGGACCACACTTTTATCTCTTGCATATCATTATTCAAAGGCATTATAGTTTGGAGACATCATTTTCATAGCTCGAGAACATCATTTCATAGCCTGCGAATCCTTTATCATACGCTTCATGGCCCGGGACGTCATGGTCTGAGGACACCATCCTAACCGTCCAAAGACAACATTCATGGTCCAATGGGAATTTGCATCACGTTTAAATTTATGCACAATATGATGGTATTATTCATTTGAAGATACAACAGCTAGCAGCGGCCGTTTCAACAGGAGCAATCCCGCTCCAGCTCCCGCAGCCTATCAGACTCCGACCATCCTTCTTAACCTGAACATTGCGTTCGTTTTTTGAAATCTCCATCGGCATAGTCCGCCAATGGACCCTGAACTACATATAGCCTGATTCCTATAAGACCAGGGATATGTAGGCAGCTCAAGAACCAGAGCTCGGTCAAAACACTTCAATCGTTTCATTCAGTCAAAATTGGCCATCATATCTTTACCCGACATCTCTTTCATCCTTCCCGGGTAAAGAAGGGCAGCTGTTGACATCCAATTTTTCTTATGTATTTTAATACTGAAAATACTTTCAAAGTAGCATGTTTATACATATATAAACATGCCCAAAAGTTTTGGTATTTTTCCCTAATTTTTAAAGATTTAAAATTGATTTTGGCAGTACAAAATCAGTAATTATTTCAAAACATTATCCTTTTTGTGATTAACTTATTTTTATCCTCACATTTACACCAAAATATAATTAAGGTAATTTTTGCTTATTTTTACGAATTTATTTGGTATTTTTAAAGCTAAATTGCATATAATTGTAATTATAGCCTATTTTATGATTAACAACATTTTGCACTTATGAAATTATTTCCAGCATTTTTGGATGGATATTTATATATTATTAAGTGGTTCAGTGCTTTTAATTTGATTTTTAAATCATTATTGCTATTTTATAAAATAAAGGGGGAAAATTGGCCATTTAACATCTAGCCCGTTTTATTTCAATTGTAACCCCACTTTCTTTCAATTTTACCCTCAATTTAACCCTAATTCCTCCCCAAAATTAAACCTACCCAATTCCTAAATCACCCGACCCACGACCCACGACCCACGACCCAATTCATTTAACCAGCCCAACCCCCACTCGATCTGAGCCGTTGATCAAACAAGATCAACAGCCCAGATAACCCTTACCATAATTAAACCCTCCCCAACTACCCCCTGACCTCTCATTTTCGAAACTTCTCTCTCTCTCTATCCGCCTCTTCCTCTCTTCCTTCTCTCTATGTGACGACCCGACCTGTCGTCTCATGGTTTACCGCTCCGTCTCCCCATTTTTCATCTTCTTTATGCTTCATTATCAGTGTCTTGAGTGATCGAGTTGGCTTGGATTGATTTTAGAAGAAAATGAGACACTTAGACTCTTTAAGGAAGGCTTAGTTTGGAAAAGTTAACTGGATGTTGACTTATGTGTTAGAGGGCATAGATATGAATTACGATGATTCAGTTAGCTTCGGGGGATGATTCGTGACTTAGGAGTGTGATCGGAAGTGATTTTGGAGGTCCGGTGTAGAATTAGGCTTGAATTGGCGAAGTTAGTATTTTGGCGATTTCCGGTTAATAGGTGAGATTTTGATTCGAGGTTCAAAATGGAATTTTGAGAGTTGTTGTAGCTTCGTTATGTTATTTGGGATGTGTGTGCAAAATTTCAGGTTATTCGGATGTGATTTGGTTGGGTTTTTGATCAAATGCGTGTTTCGGAAGTTTTTGAAAAACTTAGGCTTGAATTCGATGTAATTTGATGGTTTTGGTATTGTTTGAGGTATTTTAATGATTGGAACAAATTCGGATGATGTTATGGGAGGTGTTGGTGCTTTTGGATGAGGTTCCAGGGGCCTCGGGGTTATTTCAGATGGTTAACGGGAAGTTTTAAACTTGTGAAAAAGGAAAAGTGTTGTTGCTTCTGGTATTTCCGCTTCTGCGGAATTTGGACCGCAGAAGCGAGGTCGCATGTGCGAAAGAGAGGCCGCAAAAGTGAGTTTTGGCCTGGGTGCTTGTTTCCACAGGAGTGGACGAGTGGCCGCATCTGCGAAGCCGCAGATGCGGGATTTTTTTCGCAGAAGCAAAGTTGGGCCTTAGGGAATTTTTTTCGCTGAAGCGGAGCTGGGTCCGCAGAAGCAGAAACCACAAATGTGGAAATGGACCGCAGAAGCGGTTGGTCCCTTTAGTCATTTTCCGCAGGAGCAGATATTTTGCTGCAGAAGCGGTATCGCGAAAGCGGTTGTTTAACCGCAAAAGTGGAAAGGTCTGGGCAGAGGTATTTAATTCATCTTCGCGAATTTTTGAAGCGTTCCTCATTTTTAACTCTGACTTGGAGAATTGTGGGCGATTTTGAAGAGGGATTTCAAAAGGTTTCGATAAGGTATGGATTCTTAGAGTTAAAACACGATTTTATGGTGTTAATACATGGATTTGGACAGAAAATCTAAGAAAAATTACAGGCAAAAATGGTGGTTTAGGGCTTGAAACTTAAGATAGCAAAAATTCAGATTTGTAGGGTCATTTGGACTCCGATTTTTGTATTCTTCATATGTATAGACTCGTGGCGAGATAAGGAACCCGTTGATGTAAAATTTTTTGAATTTTGAGAAGTGGGCCCGGACCTCGGGTTTTGCCAATATCGGGATTTTTAATATTTTTCTATTGTTTTCGATTGGGTATTGTTCCTTGGGTATATTGTGACGGATTCGTTGTGGTTTTGGTCAGATTCGATATGCGAGGAGGCCGATTTGAGAGGCAAAGGCATAGCGAGCTAGAGATATCGCCGGTTCGAGGTGAGTAATGATTGTAAATGATATTTTTAGGGTTTGAAACCCCGTATTTGCACATCGTAGTGCTATATTGAGGTGACTTGCACGCCGGATAGCGAGCGTGGGGTAGATCACCGTAGGAGATTGTGACTTGGTCCGTCCCGATTAATGAATTTACTGCATATTTGACTAAAATTCACTTGTTATCATCATAATTTGGGCTGATAGCCATATTTGGGCTTCGTGCCAGCTATTTGAACCCTTCGGGGATTGTTGTTGATATTTCCTCACTGTTTTGAATTTGTACTTGAACTCAGTCATGTATTTTCCACTGTTTCTAAGACTCAGCCAAGTTTATTTTACTTTAACACTTGAAATGATATTTCTAACAGTATTTGGGCTGAGCATCATGTTTTACTGTTGCCCTAGTGACTTATGTGATTTTGACTGAGTAAGGCCAAGGGCCTATATTGGGATACTTTTGGATCGGGCTGCATGCCGCAGCTGTGAGATACTGATTTGATATGAGGTCGAGGGCCTAAATTTGATGCCATGAGATGGCTTGATATTGTGCTTGGGCCGTAAGGGGCCCCTCCCGGAGTCTTCACATCCCCAGTGAGCGTCGTTGACGATAAATGGATCGGGCTGCATGCCACAGCGATATGTGGAGCGGGCTGGATATCGCAGCGGTACCGGTACTGTTTGATGTGTTTGCATAATTTTATTTGTCTGCTATTATTTGTTGTTTTGTGCTACTTCTTGCAATATAGACCTGATACTCAAGCATTCCTTGATAACTGAGTGTTGTGCCCGTGCGGCGGAATTCTATGCTTATCTGCACTATTAGTTTTTGGCATTCATTTGCGTTACCGCTGAAAAAGATCATCTTTAAAAGAGGTTTTAAACTGAGCTAAGATATTTTCTAAAGATTTCACGGCTTCACTGTTTCTCTCAAAAGTTTCACACTACCCATATATAACATGATGGTTTGCTTTACATGATTTCTTACTACTCAATTGTTATTTACCCTTATTACTCACTAAGTTGGAGTACTCACTTTACTCCCTGTACCTCGCATGCAGATGCATGTATTTGTTCACCCGGTAGCGGGTTTTGACTTATCGGAGGCAGAGTTATCGGGGTTTAGTGAGGTGACTGCCGGTGTTTGCGGCACCGCTTTTCTCCCTTTTCGTTCCTTGTCCTATTCTGTATATTTTAGACCTTGCAGTTGTGTCCATATTCTAATATTTGCTCGTGACTTGTGACACCCTGGTTAGGGTTGTGTCGGGTTGAATTTCTGCTAATAATATTATTAAGCCATATTTAAACTGCTTATGAACTGCTTTAACTATTTTGAATTGATTCCTTCCTCCTTCTCCCTAGGAAGGTAAGGAATAGTAATTTCGTCACTATTCACCGGCCATAACTTTGGCGTCCAGCGTTGGATTTTTACAAATTTGGTGTCAAAAGAACCCATTCTCTTTGGGCACAATCCCCACTTGGTTTCAATCTAAAATCCATAGCCAATTGTTACAGATCTTAAATTTTAGATCGCGATTACTGTAGCAACCAGCAATTTTCTGTAGATCCTTCTGCTTCTTCATGTAAATGGTGTTTTAAAGCATTTCATGGCTGCTGCGATCTCTCCCCAGCCTTTGGCTGTGGGAGAGGCAATCCAAAACAATCGAGAATCAACTCCAAATATGAAGCCAAAACAATCCTACGCTACCCAGATCAATTCAAACAAATCTGCCACAGTTTCGTCAAAAATTGAATTGTGTGCAGTTCACATGGTTCATGGAGAACCAACTATGGAATTCACCGTTGAAGAGGTGAATGCATTCACCATTGAAGAAGGATTACACCAAGCTATAATTCTTAAATTTTCATATGGAAAACCAGATATCCAAGAGTTACGGCAGATCATACCAAAACAATTTGGCGTCAAAGGTTATTGTCTCGTTGGACAGCTTGAGTATCGACGCATCTTGATAAGATTTGAATTGTTTGATGACTTTGTTCAGTTTTTGTCAAAGACTACTGGTTATGTTAAGGCAAAGGGTGAAGAGTTTTTCTTTAGATCATTCCCATGGACGTTAGGATTTAATCCACGTGAAGAAACATCAAGAGCAGTTGTTTGGATTTCTATGCCTGATCTGGCTGCAAATTTTTTTGCAAAAAGGTTGCTAATGTCAATAGCTTCAGCAGTGGGAAAGCCTTTAGCAGTAGACAAAGTGACTCAGGACAAAACACGACCAAGTACGGCTAGGGTGAAAGTGATGCTCGATTTATTGGCCAATCATCCTAAGAGAGTTAGGATTAATATTATTGATCATAGTTCTGGGAAAATAGTCGAGCATTATTAGGAGATAATATATGATAATCTTCCTAAATAGTGTACCTATTGTAAGCATCAAGGGCATGATGAAAAAGCATGCCGATGGAGGATCGAGACAAATAAGGAAGATGATGTTATCGTGGATGAAAGTGCAGGCCTAGGCAGATTGGACAAGTTACAAGGTGATTCTAGGGAATATCTTAATGCAAAAAGGGGTGTGCAATTAAGAGGGGAAACAACAAAAAATAATTCAATCGTACAACATGTAACTCAAACAGAGGAAAGAGCACAAATTGTTTCTGTGGATGATAATGAATTTGTGAATCGTATAGTTGATGATAACCATGCAGGAGTTGTTTCCATGACTGATAAGGATGCACCTAAACTAACTAAGGATGTTCGTGCTACAATAGCATTAGCAAGGATTCTCAATGTTGTTAATCCAATGGTGAAAGCTTATGACAATCAGAATATGGCTAAATCTAGAACTGGTCATTATACTAAAATTAAAATTGGTCCTAATGTTGATCGAGATGAAATTGCTGCACAAATAGGTAATGTAGAGGATGGTTTGGCAGAAAGAGATCGAGGAAAAGCTGGTGTTGAGCATTTTTTAAATGTTCCATGTAGTAATATAGTACATGGAAAACAATCAGCTATTGTGGTGCAAACTTGGAAGCTATTGTTCCATTGAATGTTACAAGTGATCGACTTGTTGCTGCTGTTTTAACTGATGCCACTGGGATTGTTGATATGTAGGTTGGTAAAGAGCTTAATCGAGCTGCATCAGTGGTTGCTGGAAAAGGGCAGAATATTTTGCAATAAACAACTCCTACTATGTCTAAAGATGGTCCTGTTTCATCACGAGTAGGTGCACGATTTGTCTCAGCTGATATTCTTGAAGCACCTGTGCAAACAATATGAGGTTTTGAAACTTTGGATAGTTCAGCTGTTACAGCTTGTAGGGATGTGAAAAATTATAATGGAAGTGTCCAGACTAATACTAGAGTATTGATCCTACTGTTGCTTTTAAATCTACTGTTACTGCTGGTGTTTTGAATACAAGTACTACATGGTTTGATACAATGGAAAAACAAGCTGAGAAATCAACAGGTGTGGAAGCTAATGTTGAGAAAAACCATATAGATGTTATGGAGTTGGAGTATGCAGCTTCAACAGGGTATAAGGTGTTGAATGTAGAATCCAAACAACCTCAATTCTCAACTGGAAACGAGCAGGCTTCACCTAGGATTGTGAATCCTACTGTTTTATTGAACACTACTGTGGAGCGACCAATTCTAAGGGCTGATCATTTAATTACTAAAGGTGATGGCCAGGTACTTCATACTCCAACACAATCAGTTGCAGCTCGAAGCAAGAATGACACAAAGAGTAACAACTGGACAATGGTGAATAGATCTCCTAGCAAGAAGCAACCTCAGCGGCTGCAAAATCAGATTATCCCATCTAAAGTCATTGGGGTTTTGAACTCCTTTGATCTACTTATGCATGATGGTGAGCATGCTATGAATGAGACTGGAAACAAGGAGCAACAGAAGGATGATGAGTCACGATCATTATTTGCCAGCTCTACAGATCGTGAAAAGCAACAGAAAAATTCAAAGGACGAAGGACTTGAGATCGTTACTGGTGGTGATCACACTGCAAGGGCTGTATCTAATGCACCCTCACCAATTTTACACATATCCAATCCAGATTTGGACAAAATGGTCAAGGATGCTCAGGCAGCGATGTACATAAACACCACTCCAAAAATCAAGGCTCCTTTAGTTACCTTGAATACATCGGTTAATGAGGTTCCGTCCCAATCGATGGAGTCTTTTGGTGAGCAAGGAGGTGATTCGGGGCAGAAATTGATATCTATAGGAAACAATCAACAAACCTTATCAATGATATCTTCAGCAACAAAAAGGGGAAGAACTAACCATATAAGACAACAACATGAAGACTTAATAGGTGAAGCTGAGCTAAGTGATGAACCTGTCCAACTTTTAAACGATCTTCAAGAGGAACAAAACACTCAAGAAACATGTTCGTCAACACAACGAGGGGATAACAGAAGGGAAGGGGCAGTAATTGTTTTTGAGCAGGTTTCCAGTAATCCACCAAACGTGCAAACCAAGACGAAACTAAGTCCTAATGTTGTTGCATTTGTACCAACAGGACAGAATAGAAAAATAGCTACTGCTTTAACATCTCACCATAGTCCTAAAGAAATCAACATGTCTTTAATTCCAGCTGGGCAGCAACAAAAAGCAGAGATGAATGATGCTGAAATTTCAAAAATGCTCAATACAGTAGCAAATGAAAGAACTGCTGGAAGTTCAAGTTCATTGACTCCAAAATTCAACCTGACACCTACCAATATTCTTCATTCTCTTGTTACACATGACATGGATACATTTAGAGCTCTTGATAATCCGAGGAAGGACCATGGTACTTTAGTGATGTCCGGATACAATCAAAGTGACGCGTTTGGAATGGGCATGGGTCGAGATTTCTATGAAGAAGGGGAGGAAGAGGAACTACTGGATGCCTCCTTAAAAAATATAGCTAGGGTGGGAGACCTTTCCCCTTGACACATGAGAAGTGGATCAAACAAAAACAAAAAGAAGGCACATGAACGGCAACACAGTTGGGATGGAAAAGCAACACAAGAGGTTGCCCTTAGGAAACCACCAATGAGAAATGCAAAGCAAAAGGCGAGTGTACCCACCACTTCCACAAGGTCAAATAAATCAAAAAAAAAATGATAAAGTTTGAAGAGTATTTAAGGAAAGTGGAAGAAGAAGCAAAAGATCTACAAATTGAAGAATGCACAAGTTTCACTAAAGAGGGCAAAGACTCAATTTTCTACATTTTGTTATTTTATGATTTTTAAGTGTTATCATCTGAATATCATCACAGAGTATGCTATAAACTCTGTGATGATCACTAAATATTTAGTTTTAGCTAGTTCTTTCTTTTTACATGCATGCTAGTAAGCGAGGCTTTTTTAGGCCTCAATAGGATTAGTAAGGTAAGGTTTAGCCTGATTTGTGTTGCCTCGGTCCTATTCCTTTGAAAAAATATCCACACGGCTATTATATTATATGCCCTCGTGAAACTTTGCCGGTAGCTACACCATGAATCCTCTACATGAGGCTGTCATCATAAGGCAGTGTGAGGCGCAGAGGAGTGATTATATAGCCAAGGCATATGGGTAACAATATCGGTGCTATTGTCCCCCTTATTTATACTTTTCCTAATTTGTTGTATTTTTATTTTGTATTATTAATGAAAAGTAGTCCTAGGCGCTTGCCTAGCAGATTGCCAAAAAAACTATTTTGAAAGGATAAATTGGGTTTAGTTGGCTGGCCTTGTCCCCACGAGAGGCGCCATCGCGAACGAGTTCGGGTTTGGGTCATGACAAGTTGGTATCAGAGCCTAGGTTACTAGGGACTCATGAGTCATGAGCAGGTTTAGTAGAGTCTCGCGGATCGGTACGGAGACATCTGTATTTATCCTCGAGAGGCTGCAGAACCTTTAGGAGTCCTCGATTCACCTTGAAAAAGAAACTCTTGAAATTCCTTTCACGCGTTCGTATGCGCGCATGAGCGCTCAACATTAGATGTGCCTTGATGGCTTGTGATTGCCCGATCAAGGGGTGAGATGTGATCTCTGTGAGTTTGATGTTGGACCAGTCTGGAAGACTTGAGGCTGGATCCTTGCCTATGGCTTGAGCACCGAGGTGCTGAGTGTGTGAGCAAGTGTTTTGAACTTATATGTTCGGTATTGTCCCTATTATTGGGAATGGCGGTTGGATAGCTATGTGATGAGTATGTTAGTACTGCGAGATATGTCTATATGACTTGGTAATGACGAGGAAGTCTGTTGGATGATGGATGAACTATTAAGTGTTCGATTTCTATTGTGATTTGATGTGTAGCCCGAGTTATGGGCGCGTGAAGAATCGTTTCGTGTCTCTTAGTTGGGGAGTGAAGTACATTTCATGTGGCGGTATGAGTTCAGACCCAAGAAGACTAAATGACTTTGTAATGTGTATGACGGTGAAAGGTATGCAAAAATGTTAGATTAAGGCGAAGCAGGTGGTGTGATCCTTATGTGTATATTTGAAGATCTCATGTGTAAGTGAAAAGTACGTGTTGAAATTTGAAATTTCGGGTCGCTTAAGAGAGTGGGCTTAACTGTTGCGGGGATGAATGCGAGATTTGTAGAAAATTTACAGTACTAGATGATCTGTGTTTTCACAAACTTATAAATGATTTGAGTTTAATCTCACTACGGTATTGTGGCATCAATAGAGTAAAAGTGTTATGAGTTATTGAGTGTATCTTGATCTATGGCTTCGAGCCAAGTGGGGGAGTCTGCTGTGAGCAGTTGATTGCATGGTTAGGTGCTATGTTGGTTCCAGTTTGACGCGTACGAGTGAATTAGCTATGGCTCGAGAAAAGGAAAATATTGGCAAAGGTTATATTATGCTTCATAGGGTATGAGAATCACGGAATGTCTAGAATTATTGTTGGTAAAGATTGCTCGGTGCATAAAGCAGGAAGTTGCTTTGTTGTATTGGGATGAGGGTCTCATTTTGCGGTATCGGAGTGTCAATGAGGCACGAGTGGTTCTGTTCGTTAGGTTAGGTAATTTGCAGTTTGAATAAGAGTGAATGACTTTCGAGAATGGTTCTAATGTGTTCTAGATTCTACAAGGAACAATCGAGTATCTTAAGGTTGTACATGTGGTTAGAGATTGTGTTTTAATTGGAAGAGGTCAAGAGTTGTGGTATTTTTATGTTAATTATGGGATTCTATGTATCAGTATCAGGAAAGCAAAGGTAACGGATTTAGATTCGCTGGAAGTTCTTCAGAGTAAAGTATTTTGGAATGTGGTGTTTCTGGGAATATTTGAGAGAGTATTCAGTGGCTTATGGGTCTTAGATAGTGTGATCTTGTGCTTGGGTCTCGTGTAGTGAGCCTGGGTTGAGGAACTGTGGTGCTACAGCAAGAGGGAATATCAAGTGGAAAATTAATCAGAAAGGAAATTAGATGGATGGAATAGCTTTATAGTAGACAGAACCAGTATGGTAAGGATATGATTAACTCCTTGTGCGTGTTCGAGGTAATGAGCCCTTACAAGTATTTTGCAGCAATGCTCTTGGGTTTTGATGGCTTGCTTAGCTTGGTCGAGTTAGAAGTATTCAGTCCTGGCAGGTCTGATTTGTGCAAAGGGAATTCAGAGAGTTCTTGATGGTTTTATCGCGGTTTGGAGATGTATATTTTCTATCGGCATGCGGAGCATGGGATGTGTAGTGACTTTCCTTCTAGATGGGATCAATGGAAGTTTTTGACTAGTTGAGCGAGTAGATATGTGTGGCTCAGAAGGGATATAAAAGTTTTCATGTTATCCTTGGATGGTATGGTATGTGCGGTATGTTGTAGAGGACGGAGACTGGCATGTGCTAGGTTACAGTTCAGTTCTGAAAGGAAGTTCATAAAACTCTTAGGCAATGGGTAGCCTCAAATAATCAAGGAAATGGTACTGCTAATTAGAAGTGATTTGACGAGAGCATATGTCTCGTCACTTCTACATCACTTGAAATAGTTCCATTATCCTTCAACAGGCCTTTCTCGTCACTCCTACATCATATAGGTACATCTCGTTGTACTAACATACTCATCACATAGCCACAACCATCATTTCCACTAATAGGGACACTACCAAACATATAAGTTCAAAAATACTTGTTCACACAATCAACACCTCGATGCTTAAGCCATAGGCAAAGATACAGTCTCAAGTCCTCCAGACTGGCCCAACATAAACTCACAGAGATTGCATCTCGCCCCTCGATCGGGGAATCACAAGCCATCAAGGCACATCTGATACTGAGCTCTCATGTGCGCATATGAACGCGTGGAAGGAATTTCAAGAGTTACTCTTCAAGCTGAATCAAAGGACACACGATAAGAATTCAAGAATATGAAGTTTTCCTAATGGTTCTCCAACCTCTCGAGGATAAATACAGACGTCTCTGTACCGATCCGCAAGACTCTACAAAACCTGCTCATGACTCGTGAGACCTATGTAACCTAGGCTGTGATACCAACTTTTCACGACCCAAACCCGGACCCGGTCGTGATGGTGCCTCTCGTGGGGACAAGGCCAGCTAACTAAACCCAATTCATCCTTTTAAAATAGTTAAATAGTTCATAAGCAGTTTAAATATGATTTAATGATAATAATTAGCGAAAGTACAACCCGACATAGCCCAAAATCGGGGTGTCACAAGTCACGAGCAACTATTAGAATATGAACACAACTACAAGTTCTAAAACATACAGAATAGGACAAGGAATGAAAAGGGAGAAAAGCGGTACCGCGAATGCTGGCAGTCACCTCCCTAAACTCCGATAACTCTACCTCCGATCAGCCTAAACCTGTTACTGGGTGAACAAATACCTGCATCTGCATGCGAGGTGCAGGGAGTAAAGTGAGTACTCCAACTCAGTGAGTAATTAGGGTAAATAACAACTGAGCAGTAAGAAATCACGTAAAGCAAACCATCATGCTATATAGGAGCAGTGTAAAACCCTTTGAGAAAAGTAGTGAAGCTGTGAAAATCTTTAGAAATATCTTAGTTCAGTTTAAAACCTCTTTTAAAAATGACTTTTTCAACAGTTATGCAAATGAATGCAAAACAAATAGTGCAGATAAGCACAAAAGTCTGCCCCTCGGGCACCACACTCAATTAATAGATAATGTCAGGCAATCCGGTAGATATCACATGAAGTAGCACAAACAATAGGTAATGGCAGACAAATGGAATAAAGTAGACACACAGAACAGTACTAGTACCGCTGCGGCGTGCAGCCCTATCCATATATCGCTGCGGCTTGCAACCCGATCTGTTTATCATCGACGACGCTCACTGGGGGTGTGCAGACTCCGGGAGGGGACCTTTACGGCCCAAGCGCAATATCAAGCCATCTCATGGCAACAAGTCTAGGCCCTCGGCCTCATATCAGTATCAGTATAACACTGTTGCGGCATGCAGCCCGATCGAAAACTATCCTCACACACAAGCCCTCGGCCTTACTCAGTCAAAAATCACATAAGCCTCTCGGACAACAGTAAAACATGCTGATCAGCCCAAAAATAGTATAGGAAAGATTCATTTCAAGTGTTAAAGCAAAATAAACTTGGTTGAGTTTCGAAAACAGTATAAAAATACATGACTGAGTTCAAGTATAGAATCGAAAAGTGAGGAAATATTAACAACCATCCCCGAAGGGGTTCAAATAATTGGCACGAAGCCCAAATATGGCAACCAACCCAAATTATGATGATAACAAGTAAATTTCAGTCAAATATACAGTAAATTCATCAATAGAGACGGACCAAGTCACAATCCCTAATGGTTCTCTACCCCACACCCGCTATCCAACATGCAAGTCATCTCAATATAGCACTACGATGTGCAAATCCGGGGTTTGAAACCCTCAGAATATCATTTACAATCATTACTCACCTCGAATCGGCTAAACCTCTAGATCGCGATGCCTTTGCTTCTCAAATAGGTCTCCTCGCGTGTCGAATCTGACCAACCAGAGCGAATACATTACAATAGCCTAAGGGAACAAAGCCCAAGCGAAAACAATCGAAAAATATCAAAAAATCTGAAATTGGCAAAACCTGAGCCCCGGGCCCACTTCTCGAAACTTAGAAATTTAACATTAATGGGTTCCCTATCTCCCTACGAGTCTATACATATAAAGAACACCAAAATCGGAGTCCAAATGACCTCTCAAATCCCAATCTTTTGCTCTCTTAAATTCAAGCCCTAAACCACCATTTTTGTCTATTAATTTCTTAAGTTTTCAGTCCTAAATCATGTAATAGCACCATAGAATCGTGTTGGGTCAAAAAAACCATACCTTATCGAAGCTCCTCGAAAACCCTCTTCAAAATCGCCCACAACTCTCCAAGTCCGAAGTTAGAAATGAGAAATCCTTCAAAATTCGCGAAGATGAACTTAAATATTTCTGCCCAGGAAAAATCGCTTCTGCGGTAAGAATCCCGCTTCTGCGGCCAAGGATCCGCTTCTGCGGAAATTATTAAGACCCAGGATCGCTTCTGCGACCAAAATTCCGCATCTGCGGCTTCGCAGATGCGGCTCCCCGTCCGCTTCTGCGAAAATAGCTTAGGTTCTTCTAAAACTTCGGAAACACGCATTCGATCAAAAACCCAACCAAATCACCTCCGAATGACCTGAAATTTTACACACACCTCCCAAATCAATTAATGAAGCTACAACAACTCTCAAAATTCCATTCCAACCTTTGGATCAAAATCTCACCTATCAACCGGAATTCGCCAAAATACTAACTTTGCCATTTCAAGCTTAATTCTATAACGGACCTCCAAAACCACTTCCGATCACGCTCCTAAGTCACAAATTACCTCCCGAAGCTAACCGAACCATCGGAACTCATATCCGAGCCCTCTAACACATAAGTCAACGTCCGATTGACTTTTTCAACTTAAGCCTTCTTAGAGACTAAGTATCTCATTTCTTACCAAATTCGACTCTAACGCAAACCAAATCAACTCGACCACATAAGACACGGATAAGAAACATAAAGAAGCAGAATTTGGGAAAACAGAGCGGTAACTCATGAGACGACGGATTGGGTCGTCACATTATCTTACTGACATAATTAGGAGTGTAACCAAAGTCTGTCACCTCAGTATGACATCTAAGACCAGTTATTACTACAAATTCTCTCAATCCAAAATTTAACCTCTCACCTTTTAACTCTGCTGAAAAATATGAAGAATCGAATGATTTCAATTCATACTTCATAAGAAGATGAATTGCTTGGTTCTGCATGCATAAATTTGGAAATGACAGAAAATAACCAAAGCATGTCTCCTTGAAAAGCTTCAAACCATTTGGAGATAAAAGCGCTTTAATTTGGCTAGGAATGCTAGGGTCACAGTTGGAATCTAAGCACCCCATAATCAACATTATGGGATACAAAAAAATGTCCATTCTCCAAAATTCAACAAATGTAATCTAATATTAATACAGTAATTACAAAGAACTAATACATTTGTATTCTATCTACAAAATAACTTCAAACATTTACAATATACCAATAGTGTTAAACAGACCAACAAATCTACAATTTATCTTCAAAATTATGACAAATAAATGTCCGTTAATTCTTTGATTAAAAATATAGATACATTTGCAGTTTATATATAACATTTCTACAAAGAAAAAAAACACAGATTATGTAGATTTTTAAGAACTAAAACAGGCAAAATAAGTAGTGAAGTAATTACTAAATTCTTACCTTCCGATGAATGTTTTTGAACATTTTTAGGAGATTTAACACCAGTGGCTTTTTTCGAATTTTTCTTCTTTTTGTTAGTTTTTGAACTGGGAGCCACCTTAGATTTCTTTCCTGCATCACTGATGGGCACATATTCTACAAAATCATCATCGAACGCTATCTCTTTACGTTTTCTCAAAGATTCTCTAGCATCGAAATCATGTTTGAGTTTAGTTCTAGTTTCAGCTCTGATTTGACGTGGAGAAACACTATCCTTCATATCTATAATTGCATGTGCAGATTTATCTTTGTTTTTGGTGAATGTGGTGATAATACACCCAAATCAAAAGAAGGTAAATCAGCTTCTAGAGCTTTTTTAGGGCTTTGCTTTGAAGCTTTGTTCTTCTTCATTGAGAAAAAATGCAGCTGTAGGTAAATTTGGGTTTGAACTTTGAAGAATTGACTTCAATTTTGACTATTTTATAGAAGAAAAACCTTGACTTTGGGCGTTAATGGTGGAAGGAATTTTTACCTTTGTTTTTCTTGTTTTAGCAAAGGGAATATTGGTTTGAAATTGTGGGTGAGTGTGTTCTGATATGTGGGTGAGGGTGTGGGTTTAGGAGAGAGAAATGTGGGGGGGTGGGGGATGGGTGGGGATATGGAGGAATATACGGTACCATAACTTAAGGAGTGATATAAGGTACAATTAATGTACAATTAAAATATCTAATGGTATAGAATTGGTAATTAGGTATACTAAATGTAATTATATCAAACCTTAAACATTGAAGGTAATATAGTTTCCTATATGGCATAGGAATGTAAAAATTCCTATATACAAGTAGTGTGCTTGTAAATTTTATTGTGGGCCTAGCCCCATTGTGAAAGTCACGTTTCATATTGACCTTAGAGGATATAAGGTTATGTATGTTCAAAAGGGGGAAAAAATAATAAAAGAAAAGACTTTGGAAGAAAACTGACGTGGCGTAAAAGTGTTCTAGTGTGGTGTTACTACTGACGAAGCTAATGAGGTGAGTAAACTTGTAGGCTTCAGGCATGAGTTGTTGATAAGGATTTTCAATAGATTTTATTTTCAAGCAATAATTAGGTTGTGATTGTGTAGTAGCTTGGTCAAGTAATTATAATGGCAATAATCGGAAGAATAATCATGTAGCAATGATGGGTTCCAATAATTATAGTAATGATTAATTCATTAGAATACTGTTGATATTCGAGGCTAAGAAATCAATGTTGCAGTAGTGTAGGAGTAATAACACCGTTTTTTTCTTCTTTAAAACTACTGTTAAAATCTTATTCTATGTATAGAAAACACTTTACTCTTCCTTTATGGTAATCATTATTAAAATTCTAGGTTACAGGAAATATAATTAGTTATGGAGTTTAGATTCAAGGTATTACTTTATAGGGATCATAAGTGAATAATGCATTTAAATTGAGATATCGGGATATATTGTTATTAAGGTGCAAAATATTATATTTAATCTAAGCTTGAAAGTAAAGGAGATTGAAATTTGATTCGACATTGTTAATCAATATTTTTTATAAATTGAGGCCATTGGAGGCCGTTTGGTTGGTGTTCTAGAAGTCGCAAGATTGGAAACAACTTGGTGTTGGCAAGAGGTAAGTGAGACTTTAAGCTTTGATGCTTGCTTTTCAAAACCTATTTAGAAAGTATGTTTTTTTCTGCCCGGTCCATGTGTTGGGACAAGCGTGCGCTTGGCAGAATCGGTGGTCGTTGACCAGCTGCAAATATATAATATTTTGTAAAAAGCTAAAATTATTTAATGAGTAGTTGAGATGTGGTGTGATGTGGTGTAACCTCGTGCAATGTCGTTGAGACGTTAGAATTTATTCCTTCGTTGCCGTAACATATATTGGGGCATTGTGTATTCTGCCGTTATAAAATTTGGGGCATTGTGTATGCTGCCGTTATAAAATTTGGGGCATTGTGTATGCCGCCATTATAAATATGGGCCATTGTGTATGCGCCGTGAAATATTTGGGGCATTGTGTATGCTGTCGTGGACTCATTGGGGTGTTTGGTTAGTTTCCTGTACTGCCGTTAATGACAAGTCCTTAATGTAGATTGTGTTGAGATATATATAATGTTGTTGTCGAATAATTGTTTGGACCTTATATAGTAATTATATGGTGAAAGAATCTATGTGCATATTATTTATGTGCTCTTTATGTGTTTGTATTTTCTAACACTTGTTCCAGAGGTATTCAGAGTGGCAGCTCAATGATCTTACTGGGTTATATGTACGTATAACTCACTTTTTACCTGCATATCCATGCAAATACTATTGGTGAAGACGGAGCTAGTAGCCGACGAGTTCGCTAGAGTTGATTCAGATATTGAGGTGAGCCGCCGTGGTTTTCGTGGAGTTTGCCCAAAGAGTCTATCATTTATTCATATGAGGTCTTTTGTAATTCTCTTAGATGCTCCATGGTCTAGTGTAGGATTTGGGCTGGAGTGTTAATCTTATATTTTGAGATATTAATTATTCGTAATAGTTATCAGATTATTTGGATACTCATCAAATGCTGTAAATTAATGGCTAATGTAAGAAAGTATGGTTCGCCCAGTAGGTGATGTTAGCTGGGTGCCAGTTACGTCTAGGGAGTAGTTTTGGACGTGACAAAAAGTATGATCATGTCTTTTGTTAATAAGACGTTGAAAAAGAATTAAATGGTGTCAAGGAGTTTTACTTATATTCTACACATAGACACGTTAAAATTCATGATCAGTAACAGAGATTTAATAGGGGCGAGAATTATATATTGTTAAAGTTTTGACTTTGGCTCCTGTTATCTATAGATTATTCTCTCCAACTATATATTTTCGTTTTTCACCTATTCTTCTATTGGATTTATGAGAAGTATTAGTTCCATCTAAACAAGAAATAAATCCTAAAAGATCTGTAGGAGTTCGATCATACCGAAGAGGATGGACGTGACTTGGTTGATTCAGCAGTCTGAAGAAAAACCTTCATACTCTGATCACAAGACTCATTTTCAGTTGCATGTTCCACCCCATAATCAAGCATGCTTTTTAACCCCACATCCGACAGCTTAGTAACAGTCCTGCGTACTTCTGTTAAGTCTTTTCCAGCACAAAAATATTCATAAAATGTACCTTTTACAAACCTCAGAATTACCTCCTTGACAATTGGCAAATGCATGAGATTTGAATTCATTACCCATATGCCTACGTCAACCATAGGCTCACTTGCTGCCATCTTAAGTATCAACAATGATCTAATCAACTTTGCGTTCTTATTTTCCTGATATTTGGAATAGTTATTGCATACAAATTGTTTAAATTGGGTAAAGTTGTGAAAGCTCTTATGATTTTTGGAATAGTTGTTGCGTAAAACTCAAAGTGTCTTTTTATTACTGTTCCTACGATCCTATTTGTGCGAAGAAAGCTCCTTTATTAATTTTATTTACTTTTGTATTTGAAGTGTGGTCTCTTATGGTGGACTGTCATTTTAAAGTCTGGTTCCTTTCTATTCTTTCATGGGGAAAAATTGAATTGGAGCTCCATTTTATCTTTTGGAATTTGGACCGCCATTATTACTTTATGCTTGCTTGTACTATCAAATTTTATCAACATCTTTTAGGTTTCTAATATGATGTGCTATCCTTAGCTAATATATTCTTCTGGATCAAAATGAAATTGCATTAAGCTTATCCAGTTTGACTAAACAGATACCTAGAGGCTATGTATTTCACACTTAGGTTGCGCCCTTGACATCCAATTTTACAAATTCTCATATATGGCAGTGATTTTACATTTGAATGGCCTCTAAGCCACAAGTAAAACTGCATTTAGGCTACAATGCTGATATATAACCTGAATTTCACTTTAGCAAGATTATTCTCCTCGGTATACACTATACAGTAGGAGTACTCGAATTAACATATTTTTGACTTAAATCTTGGTACAACATTAATATTTACTGGAGTCTACAATTTTGTTACTGATGCTATGTAGGGTGTACCAATGCCAGTCAAGCCAATAAAATCTACTGCAGTTATTGCAATCAGTAATGCCAAATTCGACATACCAGAAGTAGTGGCTGTTGAATTTGCACAGCTCAAAGTTTTTTCCTTTTAGGTATTACTGGATTGATTCAACTTGTTTACAGGTTAATTCCTTTTTCTGTTGTTACGGGAATTCAACTAGCACAAGGACAATCATTTTCTATGACTGCAGTCAGGTACATTAGATATGTTTAAGATTTTTCAAAGTCGAAGAAATCAAGTGGGGAGGGGGATTGGCTTGAAGATAAGAATGAGAACAAAGAAAACATTTATATAAGAAAAAGGTTTTCCTTAGGTGGCTGCATCCTATTTTGACATTGAAGGTTTCTGTGATTCACTGTCAATACTATCTCATGTTAGGTAAAGACAATTAAGAGAGTTTGCTGGTGGAGAATCTACAACTCACAAATATTCTAATTCGAAATTACTTTATTTGTTAGGTCCCTTTATAAGTGAAAAAATTCTACTAAGTTCAATTCCATTCTTATCTTCTTTAGGTGTTAGCAGCTATTGAATCAATCAACACTTTCTCCCTTTTCAAAAGAGAAGGTAGATAATACCAAATTCATGCAAATTATTGATTTTGCTCTTTTACTGATTTCATAATCAACGACTACGTGGTGCATTCATTGTCTGCACTTTGTCGTTAAACATCTTTTGTTTACATTCCTTGCCTTGGCGCTGTATGCACTTTCTTAGCCGGGAAGTTTTAACTAAATCAAAATGGTGTTTGTTGCAAACCTAAACTAAATAATTAGATGTGTCCTCTATGAAACTGTTTAAGTTTTCAAATAAGGTAGCTACACAATTCAACGTGGTATAGACTATAGACACAAAAAAAGAGCACTTTCCCCATGAAGGAATTTGGTCACTCGAAGGGAGCATGTTCCAGACCTAAATAAATAAATGTCTTTTCCACCTATTTAAGCTTTTGGGTGAAGTGATCACAAAATTAAATAGTGTCCTTTTTAGAGAAACTTTAATTTTTTTTCTTCTATCATCTTTAGATTTAGGAAATTTATTGGTTAGGCTCACCTAATTGGAATTTTATGCTGTGAAGATTTGAGTAAATCCAAATAACGTTTACAATGCTTAGCTATCAAAAAGCATTCGATTTGCATCGCTAGGAAAAAAACTCATCACAGAGTCTAGAAAGTCTAGATTCCTTTAACTATATTAGGTGGCTATTTGGTGATAATTCTTTGTTTCTATGCTAGGATGGCTATTATTAGGATGGAATAATAGAGAAGGGACACTGATTAGAAATGCTTTATTGTACAGAAAGGAATATGCTCACATTTTCTTCCTTAATGGAAAAGTGAGAAATGGAGGGCCTAGAATAGTAAACTTTTTTCCCTTTCATTTTTTATGATATTGATTGCCTATTTTCAGTTGAATGAAGAATAAAGTTCGCCTCTTGTAAATAAGTGCAAAACTATTATTTATTCCGGTGAAGTACATCTCAACACTATTATTCATTCCGGTGAAGTACATATTTCTCTTCCCTTTCTTATTATAGGATCCAAACATGAATTTTTTCATAATTAGGTTATATGTTAAGAGTTTTGTATAACTAATTTGAGTTAAATATGGAAATTTAAAACTGAGGTCCTCTACTCTTACTTTTCATTCCAAGTATATCGAAGCATCAAATAAACTGAATAACTCTGAGTATTTATTTTATTTAAGTGTTAATTTTTTCCAATATTGAACTTTACTCTTTCACACAACTTTAATTTGTTATAATGGAACTTCTCATGCTAAATCCAGCATTATCTCACAACAATGCTAGCTTCGGTTGTGGCATAGTTGGGGATACCTGTGAGGAAATACTTTTCAGTTCAACATGTACAAATCGACCTGAACCATCCATAACTTGTTTAATTCTCACATAAACAAGAGA
Organism: Nicotiana glauca; assembly: GCA_026770625.1. Taxonomy (NCBI): domain Eukaryota; kingdom Viridiplantae; phylum Streptophyta; class Magnoliopsida; order Solanales; family Solanaceae; genus Nicotiana; species Nicotiana glauca. The sequence goes on from MU736321.1 coordinate 132,828, forward strand.
AATTTTAATATTGAGTTTGCGATAAACTCTTTTAACTGTTTATTTTCCACACTTTCTCTTTGTGATTCATAAAAATAAAAAACTTTCATATATTAAAGAACAAGGTGGGTGTGACGACTCGGCTGATCGTCTTAAGAATTAACCCCCCGATTCCCTATTAACTGCTTCCCCTAAGTTCATTTCTGCTATTTTTGATTTGTCGGGATGTTCGGTGTTGGGTTTCGGAGTGTTTTGAGACACTTAGTGCCTAAATGAGAGTTTAAGTGTTGGAAAGTGGTCCGTAGTCAGAACAGTGTAAAGACTGCCTCGGAATGGAAATATAATAGTTCTGTTAGCTCCATTAGGTGATTTCAGGTTGGGTGCTCGTTCGAAATGTATTTTGGAGGTCCGCAACTAATTTAGGCTTGAAATGCCGAAGTTTGAATTTTTGAAGTTTCTGGTCCGATAGTGAATTTTTTATCCGAGGGTCAGAATGGAATTCCAGAAGCTACAGTAGCTCCGTCATGTAATTTGGGATGTGTGTGCAAAATTTCAGGTCATTCGGACGTGTTTTGGTTAGATTTTTTATTGAAAGTGTATTTTGATGAAATTTGAAGTTCTTAGGCTCAAATCCTTGATTAATTCGGGTTTCCGACGTTGTTTTAGGTGGTTTAAGGATTGGTTTGAGTTTGAATGATGTTATGGAATATGTCTGTAGGTTTGGATGAGGTCCCGGGGGCCTCGGGTGTGTTTTGGATGCTCAACGGAGCATTTTGGAGTTTGAAAAAGTTGTAGAAATCCTACAGCAGTTGCAGGTTCCATTTCCTTCTTCGCGTTCGCGACGCTCCTATCGCGTTCGCGTTCGCGTTCGCGTAGCTTTGACCTTTTCCTTCTATGCGTTCGCGTCCTCCTCCACGCGTTCGCATAGAGTAATTCTGGAGGTGGACCAATTTCCTCTTCGCGTTCGCATAAACCCCCCCTCGTGTTCCCGTAGCTATGCTTGTCCGTTCTTCGCATTCGCGAACGCTCTCACGCGTTCGCATAGGGTAACTTCTGGACCTTGTTATTTTCTTCATCGCATTCCAGACGTCGCGTTCGCGTAGCTTCATGTTCCCAGGCCTTCGCGTTCGCGTCCTCCCCCTCGCGATCGCGAAGGGCATTTTTGGTAGCTTAAATTTTTCTTCTTCGCGAACGCGACCTTACTTCCGCGTTCGCGATGCATAACGGGCATGGGCAGTTATAAACATTTCAAAACCGAGGGTTTGCCACTTTTATCAAAACACAAGCTTGGGAGCTCGGATTTGGGAGAAATTTCAAAAGTTTTCCGAGGGCAATTACTGGGTAACGATTCTCTACCCCCATATGCTTAAAACCCACTAATCTAATCACGAATTCATCCTTAATTTCAGATTTTTGAATGAAAAATGGGGAAAACCTTTTAGACCAAACTATTGAGTTTTGAGTGGGTGTTTGACCTCCGATTTGGGAGAGTTTTATATGGTTAGACTCGTGAGAGCACGAGGGTTCTGATTATGTAAAAATTATTTGATTCCGAGGCGTTGGCCTGAGGGGCATTTTGGTCATTTTACCTAATTTCACGCCTTAGCTTTGAATTAAATAGTAAAATCAGTTTCTTGTGATGTTATTTATGATATGTAATTGAATTGAATAGATTTGGGCCATTTGGAGTCGGATACTCGTGGCAAAGGTGTGGATTCTAGTTGATTTTTGTGCCGGTTCGAGGTAAGTGGCTTGTCTAAACTTGTGTGGAGGACCTCTCCCCTTAGGATATGATATTTCATAATTGAAATGCCTAGTAAGTGAAGTGACGAGCGCGTACTTGAGGTAATTATTGAAAATCCAGTTTTACTTTAAATATTTAGACTGAATTCTTTCGTATTTGCCTTATTCTACTTGCAATTATAGCCTGTGTTATATTAGAAAAGCATGCTTAGCTGATTTGAATTTCCTATTTGCTGAAGTTGTCTTGACCGTACTACGTGAAGCATGTTAGGCTAGTACTACCTGTTGATTGTATTTTTTTTGTACTTCACTTCTGAATATCTTTTTGTTGTGGTTGCGCATTTACATTGGGTCTACAGATGTGAGATTCCGGTAGCTTCCCCTTGTCTGTTTACTTTGGGACTATGGGTTAGATTCCCGGTAGTCTCCCTGCACCTTTACTTTGGGACTGCGGGTTAGATTCACGATAGATCCCCCTGCACATTGATAGTTGGATTGCGGGACGATATCCCGGGAGATCCTTCGGATATTCACATATTATGGACTACGGGACGGTATCCCGAGAGATCCACTAGACAGTTGAGAAAGGGACTACAGGACGGTATCCTGGGAGATCCTCATTGTTACTATGGGTATTGAGTTGTACATATTCCGTGTTTACTTCGTTCCTTTTGTAATTGTTATTGTTTTGTTTAGCCTGTCTTATCCCATTGTTATACTCATTATTTACTGCCTGTTTACATACTGTCAACTCATATTATACTATTTAACCTCAGTAGGGCCCCGACCTTCCTCGTCACTACCTAACTGAGGTTAGGCTTGGCACTTACTGAGTACCGCTATGGTGTACTCATGCCCCTTATGCGCAAATTTTTCATGTGCACATCCATGTTCCTCCACCCATGCGCACAATCCTTGAGGCAGGGAGAGCTACGGAAACTTCGAGGTACATCTGCCGCATCCGCAGATCGAAGAGTCTCATTCTTTACTCTATCTGTAGTAGTTAGCCTTCTATCGCTGCCTTGATGTAGACATTCTGGAGATTAGAGCATTTACAGTACTTCTTCTAGCTTGTGTTCCCGTTAGTTTCCGGGTTTTGGGATGGTATTGTAGACTTCCGTATTTTTTGAGTTTTATATGCCGAGCGACATTTATATACAGTTTTCTTTTAGTTGTTTAATTTTAATTAATTATTCCGCAAGTTATGTTATTTTTCTGCATTGTTAGGCTTACCTAGTCTTAGGGACTAGGTGCCATCACGACATGTTCACGCAGGGCGAATTGGGGTCGTGACAAGTTGGTATCAGAGCTCTAGGTTCATAGGAGTCACGGAACACTGGCCGGTTTATTAGAGTCTCGCTGATCGGTCTGGAGACGTCTGTACTTATCTACGAGAGGCTATGTAAGTTTTTAGGAAAAATCTTCATTTCATTTGATTTCCTTGTCGTGCGATATTTTTTACATCAATTCGAAACTTCTATCTTCTATTCTCTCACAGATGGTGAGGACACGTGCTACTCGAGATGATCAGGCACCCGCACCACCTACTGGAGCCGTTAGAGGCCGGGGTCGGGGTAGAGGTCGAGGACGCGCACGTGGTGTAGCCAGACCACTTGCGTGAGCTACCGCCGAGGCACCACCAGCAGATCCAGCCGGAGCCCAGGCACCTGGCACGCCTACTACTGCCACTACTACTCCATCTCTTCAGGAGACTTTGGCTCAGTTCATGAGTATGTACACCACCTTCGCTCAGGCAGGGTTGCTTCCCCTTGCTGCAGCCACATCCCAGTCCGGGGGAGGAGCACAGACTCCCTCCACCCGCACTCCTGAATAGCGAGTGCATGTTGAGCAGGTTCCCGAGATTATTCCTGCACCGCCTGCAGTGCCAGTTCAGCTCGAGGACAGGTCAGTTGCTTCAGAGGATGAGCTGCGGAGACTTGAGAGGTTCAAGAAGTATGATCCCCCGGTATTCAGTGGATTAGCATCAGATGATGCCTTGTGATTTCTAGAGGAGTGCCACTGTATTCTTCGTATTATGGGCATAGTAGAGTCTAGCGGGTTTTCCTTCACTGCCTTCCTGCTTCGGGGAGCCGCCTATGATTGGTGGCGCACTTATGAGATAGATAGTCCAGCCGAGGCTGCCTCACTGACCTGGACTCAGTTCTCAGATATGTTCATGAGAGAGTTTGCCCCTCAGAGTCTCAGGGACGCATGGTGTGCAGAGTTTGAGCTTTTACGCCAGGGTACTATGACCGTTTCGGAGTATGCTATCTGTTATACCAGGTTGGACAGGCACGCACCGGCCTTGGTTGTTATAGTTCATGAGAGAGTTCGTAGGTTCATTGAGGGTCTTATCCCACCCATCAGATCTAGCATGGCTCGAGAGTTGGAGATGGACATTATTTATCAGCAGGTAGTGAGCATTACTAAGAGGATCGAGGATATACTCGCGAGGGAGCGAGTGGAGAGGGAGGCCAAGAGGTCTCGAGAGTCGGGCCACTACTCTGGTGCCCGTACCCCAGCAGCAGGTCGTCATGGCAGGTGTTATATGGGTCGCCCCATCCATTCAGCTCTTCCAGCAGCCAGCAGTGCTCCATCTCCGCCTATACCCCAGGAGCCTTACTATACACCTCCAGTTTCTAGCACGCCTCCTGTGCGGGGTGCTTCCAGGGGTCAGTCCAGCAGACCTGGCCCTAGTCAGTCACAGCCACCGCGTCCTCCCCGAGCTTGTTTCGAGTGTGGTGATACATGCCATATGGTTAGGGACTGCCCCAGACTTGGTAGGGGTGCATCTTCACAGACTGCTCAGCCACAGTGTACTTCTCAAGTTCTCAGGCCATGGTCACAGCTCCAGCTGCTACCCCATCTACCCAGTCAGCTAGGGGCAAAGGTTAGGGAGATAGAGGTCGCCCTCGAGAGAGGGGCCGGGATAGATATTATGCTATTCCTGCTTGTACCAAGGCTGTTGCCTCCGACTCCGTCATTATAGGTATTATGCTGGTTTGTCACAGAGAGGCATCAGTTCTATTCGATCCGGGCTCTACTTACTCTTATGTGTCTTTTACTTTGCTCCATATTTGGGTGTGCCTCGAGATTCTTTGAGTGCCCCTGTTTATGTTTCTACTCATGTGGGGGATTCTCTTGTTGTGGACCGCATTTATCAGTCATGTCTGGTTACTATTTGTGGTTTTGAGACCAGAGCGGATTTATTGTTACTCAGTATGGTTGACTTTGATATTATCTTGGGCATGGATTGGCTGTTGCCCCATTTTGCTATTCTTGATTGTCACGCCAAGACCGTGATGCTGGCTATGCCAGGTATTCCGCGTGTTAAGTGGAGTGGTACATTAGATCACACTCCCAGTAGAGTTATCTCTTTCCTTAAAGCTTAGAGTATGGTTAAGAAGGGGTATGCCGCGTATTTAGCTTATGTGAGAGATGTCAGTGTTGATAACCCTTCTATTGATTCAGTCCCAGTGGTACGGGATTATCCCGATGTGTTTTCAGCGAATCTTCTAGGCATGTCGCCTGATAGAGATATTGATTTTGGCATTGATCTGTTGCCGGGCACGCAGCCCATTTCCATTCCTCCGTACCGTATGGCTCCTTCTAAGTTGAAGGATCAATTACAGGAATTACTTGATAAGGGCTTTATTTGCCCCAGTGTTTCACCTTGGGGTGCTCCTGTCTTATTTGTGAAGAAAAAGGATGGTTCTATGCATACGTGTACCGATTATCGCCAGCTGAACATGGCTACAATGAAGAATCGTTATCATTTGCCTCGTATTGAGGATCTATTTGACCAGCTTCAGGGCGCACATGTGTTTTCTAAGATTGACTTGCGCTCAAGTTACCATCAATTGAAGATTCGGGAGCCAGATATTCCAAAGACTACCTTCAGGACTAGGTATGGCCATTACAAGTTCCTTGTTATGTCATTTGGGCTGACCAATGCCCCAGCAGCTTTCATGCATTTGATGCACAGTGTGTTCAGGCCATATCTCGACTCGTTTGTTATTATTTTTATTGATGATATTCTGGTGTATTCCCGGTGTCGGGAAGATCATGAGCATCACTTGAGGACCGTGCTTCAGACCCTAAGAGAGAAGACGTTATATGCAAAGTTCTCAAAATGTGAGTTTTGGTTGAGTTCCGTGGCATTCTTAGGCCACGTGGCATCGAGTGAGGGCATTCGGGTGGATCCGAAGAAGATAGAGGTAGGCAGAGTTGGCCTAGGCACTCCTCAGCTACAGAGATTCGAAGTTTCCTTGGCTTGGCGGGCTACTACCGTCGTTTTGTGAAGAGATTTTCATCGATTGCGACCCCTATGACTAGATTGACCCAGAAGGGTGCCCCATTTCAGTGGACAAAGGAATGCGAGGCGAGCTTTCAGAAGCTCAAGACAACTTTGACTACAGCACCAATTTTGATATTACCTACCGGTTCGGGGTCTTATACTGTCTATTATGATGCCTCGAGAGTTGTCCTCAGAGCGCTGTTGATGCAGGACGGTAGGGTGATTGCCTACGCATCCAGATAGTTGAGGATACATGAGAAGAACTACCATGTCCACGACCTTGAGCTAGCTGCTATTGTTCATGCCTTGAAGATCTGGCATCATCATTTGTACGGCGTGCCTTGTGAGATTTATACTAACCATCGGAGTTTTACAAGCACTTGTTCAAGCAAAAGGATCTAAATAAGCGTCAGAGGAGGTGGGTAGAGTTGTTGAAGGGTTATGATATTACTATTCTGTATCACCCGTGCAAGGCCAATGTGGTGGCGGATGCCTTGAGTCGCCGGGCGGAGAGTTTGGGCAGTTTGTCATATTTACCAGCTTCAGAGAGGCCTATGGCGATGGATGTACATGCCTTAGCCAGCTAGTTTGTGAGATTGGATCTTTCGGAGCCCAGTCGGGTTCTAGCTTGTGCGGTTTCCCGATCTTCTTTATTTGATCGTATCAAGGAGCAACAATATGATGACCCTCATTTACTTGTCCTCAAGGACAAGGTGCAGCACAGTGATTCCAGAGATGTGGCCATTGGAGATGACGAGGTATTGAGGATGCGGTGTCGGATTTGTGTGCCCAATGTTGATGAGCTTCGAGAGTTGATTTTAGTAGAGGCCCATAGTTCGCGGTATTCCATCCATCCGGGTGCCGTGAAAATGTATCAGGACTTGAGGCAGCACTATTGGTGGAGGCAGATGAAGAAGGATATAGTTGGATATGTCGCTAGATGCCTTAACTGTCAATAGGTGAAGTATGAGCACCAGAGATCGGGTGGGTTGCTTCAGCAGATAGAGATTCTGGAGTGGAAGTGGGAGCCCATCACCACGGACTTTGTATCTGGACTCCCACGGACCTTGAAGAAGTTTGATGCCATTTGGGTTATGTGGATCGGCTGACCAAGTCCGCTCATTTCATTCCTGTGTGTACCACTTATTCATCGGAGCGGTTGGCAGAGATTTATGTCTGGGAGATTGTTCGTCTGCATGGTATTCCAGTTTCTATTATTTCAGACAGAGGTACTCAGTTTACATCGCGGTTCTGGAGAGCCGTGCAGTAGGAGTTAGGTACTCGGGTGGAATTGAGCACAACATTTCACCCCCAGACGGACGGACAGTCCGAGCGCACTATTCAGATTCTTGAGGATATGCTCCGTACGTGTGTGATTGAGTTTGGAGGATCTTGGTATCAGTTCTTGCCATTGGCAGAGTTTGCTTACATTAATAGTTATCAGTCCAGCATTCAGATGGCACCGTATGAGGCTTTATATGGAAGGAGGTGTATATCTACGGTGGGTTGGTTTGAGCCGGGTGAGGCCAGGATATTAGGCACAGAGTTGGTTCAGGACGCATTGGAGAAGGTTAAGATGATTCAGGATAGACTCCGTACAGCCCAGTCCAGACAGAAGAGCTATGCGGACAGGAAGGTTCGTGATGTTTCGTATATGGTTGGTGAGCGGGTCATGCTCCGGGTTTCGCCTATGAAAGGCGTCATGAGGTTTGGGAAGAAAGGGAAGTTGAGTCCGAGGTTTATTGGCCCTTTTGAGATTTTGAGGCAAGTTGGGGAGGTTGCTTATAGGCTTGCCTTGCATCCCAGTTTGGTCGGGGTTCATCTGGTATTTCATGTTTCAATTCTCCGGAGGTATCACGGTGACCCGTCGCACGTGTTGGATTTCAGTTCAGTCCAGTTGGACAAGGATCTATCCTATGTTGAGGAGCCAGTGGCTATATTGGATAGGTAGATCAGAAAGTTGAGGTCGAAGAACATTGCTTCAGTAAAGGTTCAGTAGTGGGGTCAGCCGGCCGAGGAGGCGACTTGGGAGACCGAGCGGGATATGCGCAGCCGGTACCCTCATCTTTTCACTACTTCAAGTATGTTCTCTGCGCTCGTTCGAGGACGAACGAATGTTTAGTGTAGGAGGATGTGACGACCAGGCCGGTCGTCTGAAGAATTAATGCCCCGATCCCCTATTAACTGCTTCCCCTAAGTTCATTTATGCTTTTTTTGGTTTGTCGGGATGTTCGGTGTTGGGTTTCGGAGAGTTTTGGGACACTTAGTCCCTAAATGAGAGATTAAGTGTTGGAAAGTGGTCCGTAGTCGGAACAGTATGAAGATGGCCTTGGAATGGAAATCTGATGGTTCTGTTAGCTCCGTTAGATGATTTTGGGGTGGGGTGCGTGTTTGGAATGTATTTTGGAGGTCCGCAGCTAATTTAGGCTTGAAATCCCAAAGTTTGAATTTTTGAAGTTTCCGATGCGATAGTGAGTTTCTGATCTGAGGGTCAGAATGGAATTCCGGAAGCTGCAGTAGCTCCGTCATGTCATTTGGGATATGTGTGCAAAATTTCAGGTCATTCGGACGTGTTTTGGTCAGGTTTTTTATCGAAAGTGTATTTTGATGAAATTTGAAGTTCTTAGGCTCAAATCCTTGATTAATTCGGGTTCCCGGCGTTGTTTTAGGTGGTTTAAGGATTGGTACGAGTTTGAATGATTTTATTGGATATGTTCGTAGGTTTGGTTGAGGTCCCGGGAGCCTCGGGTGTGTTTCGGATGTTCAACGGAGCATTTTGGAGTTTGAAAAAGTTGCAGAAATCCTACAGCAGTTGCAGGTTCCATTTCCTTCTTCGCGTTCGCGACGCTCCTATCGCGTTCGCGTAGCTTTGACCTTTTCCTTTTACGCGTTCGCGTCCTCCTCCACACTTTCGCATAGAGTAATTCTGGAGGAGGACCAATTTCCTCTTCGCGTTCGCATAAACCCCCCCTCGCGTTCGCGTAGCTATGCTAGTCCGTTCTTTGCGTTCGCGTAGGGTAACTTCTGGACCTAGCTATTTTCTTCATCGCGATCGCGTTCCAGACCTCGCGTTCACATAGCTTTGTGATCCCAGGCCTTCGCATTCGCGTTCACGTCCTCCCCCTCGCGATCGCGAAGGGCATTTTTGGCAGCTTAAATTTTTCTTCTTCGTGAACGCGACCTTACTTCCGCGTTCGTGATGCATTACGGGCCTGGGCAGTTATAAACATTAGATTTGGGAGAAATTTCGAAGGTTTTTCGAGGGCAACTACTGGGTAACGATTCTCTACCCCCTTATGCTTAAAACCCACTAATCTAATCACGAATTCATACTTAATTTCGGATTTTTGAATGAAAAATGGTGAAAACTTCTTAGGTGAAACTATTGAGTTTTGAGTGGGTGTTTGACCTCCGATTTGGGAGACTTTTATATGGTTAGACTCGTGAGAGTACAACGGTTCTGAAAATGTAAAAATTATTCGATTCCGAGGCGTTGGCCTTAGGGGTTGTGTGGGGGACCTCTCCCCTTAGGATATGATATTTGGTAATTGAAATGCCTGGTACGTGAGGTGACGAGCGCGTACTTGAGCTAATTGTTGAAAATCCGATTTTACTTTAAATATTTAGACTGAATTCTTTCGTATTTCCCTTATTCTACTTGCAATTATAGCCTGTGTTATATTAGAAAAGCATGCTTAGTTGATTTGAATTGCCTATTTGCTTAAGTTGTCTTGATTGTACTACGTGAAGCATGTTAGGCTAGTACTACCTGTTGATTGTATTTTTTTGTACTTCACTTCTGAATATATTTTGGTTGTGGTTGCGCCTTTACATTGGGACAACGGATGTGGGATTCCGGTAGCTCCCCCTTGTCTCACTACAACAAAACTGATATTTAGCTACGAAATTATTAGCTACGACATAAAATTCGTCATTAATAATTTACTTTTCATGACAAAAATTATATTTTGTCTTTAAATACATAAGACACATACTTTTAGTGACGAAACACAATATTTTGTAGAAAAGTTTTGTCCACTAAAGTTTCCCGCTAAAAATTGAGTTGGCACCAATTATTAAATAATATTAGCCACGAATTTAAAATTATCAGTGACACGTTATTTTGTCACTAATGATGTACCCTATTAGTGACGAAGCATTATTCGTCTTAAAAGTAATTAAATTTTGGATACGAAAAGGTTTCGTCACAAAAGATATGTTATTACAATAGTGTCGAATTAGAATTTGTAGTTAAACAAGGTAAACTTTAGCCACAAATTTTTATATTTATTTGTGACCTTAATTTTTATTGTTGATACGACAAATAATTAGTGACAATTATTTAATTGTCGCTATTGAACATACAATTTAGTCGCCAAAATTCATTTCTCGGGCTTGAGACCTTGGAATTCAATTCTGGACATACAACCAAGTCCTATTTTTTTTTACGGACCCACCAGGACCGTCAAATTATGGGTCCCTGTCCGTTTAACCAAAATATTGACCAAAGCCAACTTAAATTCAATTTAAAAGCAAAATTAGCATTTTTATCAAATTTTTGCATAAAAGCGTTCTGGATATATGTTCGGACCATGCACGCAAGTCGAGGTGGGACAAAAGGAGGCTTTTTATTTTTAAATTCTGATTAAGTCCTTTCTTTAATTACAAATAAGACATCTGAAAACTTTTGTGGTATATGATATCTTTATTTATTGAGCTAGCTAATAGGAAAAAACATTTATTATGTTCAAAAAGTTTTGTTTAATATATACTAATTTTTAGGTTACGCGCATTGTGTCTGTAAATTTTTAAAGTAATCTGATTCCTTCTCGGAAATGTATTTTCCTTTTTTGTTATTGTTACATTTTAGGAATTGGGTCAATCAAATTCCTTCATGAAAAAATTATTTTTTTTAACCTAAGTTTATTTTAAGAATGTTTCTTTTATTTATTTATATTTAGAATTTTGAGGATGTTTAAAAAACTTTGAACGCAATTTAATTCCTTATCAAAAGTGTCAAGTTTATTTAATTCAAATATAAATCAATACACGCACTATGTATGTACAAAAAAATTGAAGAGCGGCAACGCCGGCAAGTTGTATTTTTGTAACATAAAAAATTTAAGAGCGGCAAGAGATTGACAACTATTGAAGAGCGCCAATAGTTGTATTTTGATATTTTCAGTTTTATTATATTTCAAAAGTTCTATGAAAAAAGTGGCGGTAATTTTCCCTCCTTTTCTTTTTTGTGTTCTCAACTCCCTCTTTTTAGTTGTCGCCTCCCATTTCTCAATTCTCCTCCATTCCTCTCTTAATTCTTTGTGACATTCATTTCTCCATCAAATTATTGCACCAGTTAGATCTACTATATTGCTTCCATTAATATTTTATGTTTTCTCTTTCACACACATAGATCCTCTTATTCAATAATGCTTAATTTTCTCCAAATTTTTTTATTGATTTAATAGCATAAAAGATCAAATCCGCGTGATGGGCATTTTAAGACGCAAAGCCACTTCTAACTTCGAGTAAGCATCTTTCTACCAATACTAATTTGTATTTCTATTATTTCCTTTGCTAATTAAAATATGATATGTCATGTTTTGGCTAAATCTTGTTCATCAAAAAGTATGTACAAATTTTTTTTTTCAACAGGTACATGAAAGTGTAAATTTATTCAAGAGCAACTTTACTAGACGAGTGGTTACATTAGCGTTTGAAGAAGCAGTTACTAAAATTATTTGTATTTCGATTCAACCTCATGTTGTTGAATAAATTTTATTTTGTTTCAATATTTTAGTTTATGGAGATTGTAATGAATGTTATCTTAGTGTAGTATTAGTTCTTAATTATGTGATCGTCTGTGAAAATTTTTGTTGTTACCTTTCATTTTTACTATGTTATTTCCATTTAGTAAATGATAAATTCTTGAATTAATGGGAAATTAGATAATTACTACTTATAAATAGTAGCACTGCTGATTTTAATGTTCATCAAATTTTAGTGAGACAAATTGTCCGAGAATCATCTTTTTAGTAATTTGTATTTTATGATTATTTTAAGTTTAAATAATTTGTAAAAAAACATTATTTTTAGTGACGATATAATAGTTTTTAACTATAAATTGTAAATTATTCTTGCAAAAGCAAAGCTGTCACTATTTTATATATTTAGGGACGAAACATTTTTTGTACATAAAAGGTAATCTTTAGTGAGAAAATAATTTCGATTTAACTACGAAATATTGTAATCTTTAGTGAGAAAATAATTTCGATTTAACTACGAAATATATATATCTTTAGAGACATTTGATATCGTCACTAATTAAACTAAATAGTTAGCGACAAAGTAATTTCGTCGGCATTGATAATTTTTTTAGTGACAAAAGCACGCTATTAACGACGCATATTTTATACTTTTTCTAACGAACAAGTTTGTCACAAATACTAGGCATTTGGAGACGAAAAAATTTTTGTCCCTAATATAACTTGTTTTGGTGACGAACCACCAAGTTATCTTTGTATACTTTTGGTGACAATGTTTTTGGGACGAAAAATTGACGAATTACTTTTTGTCTCAAAAGATTTTTTGTGACGAAAAATGACTTTTAAATGACAAAATAGTTCGTCATTGATAATCAAATTTGTTGTAGTGTCTGTTTACTTTGGGACTACAGGTTAGATTCCGCGTAGATCTCCCTGCACTTTTACTTTGGGACTGCGGGTTAAATTCCCGATAGATCCCCCTGCACATTGATAGTTGGACTGCGGGACGGTATCCCGGGAGATCCTTCGGATATTCACATATGATGGACTACGGGACGGTATCCCGGGAGATCCTCTAGACAGTTGAGAAAGGGACTACAGGACGGTATCTTGGGAGATCCTCATTGTTACTATAGGTATTGAGCTGTACATATTGTGTGTTTACTTCATTCCTTGTGTAATTGTTATTGTTTTGTTTAGCTTGTCTTATCCCATTGTTGTACTCATTATTTATTGCCTGTTTACATACTGTCAACTCATATTATACTATTTATTCTCAGTAGGGTCCCGACCTTCCTCGTCACTACCCAACCGAGGTTAGGCTTGGCACTTACTGCGTACCGCTGTGATGTACTCATGCCCCTTCTGCGTTGTTTTTCATGTACAGATCTAGGTACCTCCACCCAGGCGCACTATCCTTGAGGCAGGGAGAGCTACGGAGACTTCTAGGTACATCTGCCGCGTCCGCAGACCGAAGAGTCTCCTTCTTTACTCTATCTGTAGTAGTTAGCCTTCTATCGTACCCTTGATGTAAACATTCTGGAGATTAGAGCATTTACAGTACTTCTTCTAGCTTGTGTTCCCGTGAGTTTTCGGGTTTTGGGATGGTATTATAGACTTCCTCATTTTTGAGTTGTATATGCCTAGCGGCATTTATATATAGTTTTCTTTTAGTTGTTCAGTTTTAATTAATTATTCCGCAAGTTATGTTGTTTTACCACATTGTTAGGCTTACCTAGTCGTAGGAACTAGATGCCATCATGACATGTTCACGGAGGGCAAACTGGGATCGTGACACTGGGGTTGGCCGTGCCAGCACGAGCCTAATATTATTAGATTTGAAACAATTTTTTTCTAACTTTATTTTGACATAAAATTGTATATAATAAAAATTGATGCATCGAAGTTAGTATCAAATCAGAGGCAACCCTTGCATGCTAATTTACGTACATTTTGGCTCAAAATATACATTCTTTACATACATCACATTAGTAGATGCTTAAAGTGATAGTCTCTACATTATATATGGGATAACTATATACATATTGGCTAAAAATAATGCATGTTTCATGCGGTGTTTAATTTCTTCTTTGCCTTTTTCATAGCATTTTTTGACAAAAAATACCTGTAAACAAAGAAGCAAGACAATACACATCTGCTAAAGTGAAGTTGCTAAAAATTATAGGACACATGCAAATGCATAGAGAGGAAACACTCTCATGAATCTCAACAAATATAAATTGAAAAGATCAGACTTAGTAATTTGAGAGAACAAAGCATAGCAGCGCATCCAAAATGTTCTATCAGAATATTATGTAAGTATATAACTCAAATACTTGTATAATTTCAATAGTTTATCAATTTTGGTTATTTTTGGACAGCGTGAGATACATCTCATCTACGTGCAGGCTCATTCAAACAGACAGATATCAGAGATGCTCTATAAGAAAACTGTTATTTATATTAGTTTTGCCTTACATATTTATCAAAATCGCAACTTTACTTGCTCGCCAACTGTACTGGGCTATAAGTACTGATTTTGCAAACAATTAAGTGGTCTAATCAAGCCAAAAGCAATCTGACATTGGCTCTAAAATCATAGATCTATCAAGAGCAATAGAAAACTGGATATTTGTCTCCTATATATATTTATGATGTAGTAGCTTTTGTTTTATTCTAATATATATTTCCACGTCATGTACAACGAGAAGTATTGTCTGGATATTTGTCTCCTATATATATTTATGTAATCATAAAAGTATGTTACCAAAAAAATAATACAGACAAGTTAAAAATATAATACAAATGTACAAGAAAATATAAGTTCTTCACCTACAAAGGTTAACTGCAAAAGCAAACCTTCACATCTTGTACATTTTGTCATGACCCAAAAACCACAAGTCGTGATGGCACTCAACTCACTCCGCTAGGTAAGCCAACTAACAGAAAATATAACTCAGCTGAGATTATAAGAGAATAGAAAATAGAAAACTGAACATTTATAAATTTACCCAAGACCTGGTAGTACGAATCACGAGCTTCTAAGATTTGGAATTTCAAAACTGATACAAATAAATACATATTATGTTTTAAGGTTACATAAACAGATTAGCAATAACCTAAGTCACCAAGGATAAGTGGAAGCTATATCTAAATGCACAAACATCTTCCGAACCAGCACCCGATGTCGCCAGCAGCTTCGATCCAAAATCTGCACGCAATGTGCAGAAGTGTAGTATCAGTACAACCAACCGCATGTACTAGTAAGTATTTTATCTAACATCATCGAAGTAGTGACGAGTCTATAACACTCCGTAAATTCGGCTTATGTATGAATGAGTTAAAGGACTATTAAGGTTATATTTCGGATATGTGAAGTCCCATCGGGATGATTATGGGTAAAATAGTTGTTTCAAAATCAAGATGGAAAGAGGTGCATAAGATTTGACAAAATCGACTAAGTTTGCAGAAGATCTGTCTTCTATCAAGTTTTAGTGCAAATGTGTATAGAATTGGGGAAAACTCAAAGCATGAACGTTGTAGGCCATTGAAATAGCTTTCTAACGATATATTATGAAGTTCCAACGGATCTCTGTGCAAAAATTTATATGCATTTTTCAGAACAGTACGTGTATACGCGCCCGGTAGCATGAACACTAGCGCGGACAAGCCTCCAGGTGCGCGATCGCACTAGTGGGAGGCAGTGTTACTGCTGTTTAGCGCGAACACTAACGCGAACAAGCCTCCAGGTGTGCGAACGTGCTAGTGGGGGTCGTTTTCAAGCTATATTTCGTCCCCCACAGCCCTAAAACATAAAAACTTGCTCTACAAAGGAGAACTCTCAAAAACCTAACTCCTTAAGGTTCCTTCTACCATCCAAGATAAGTTCTAATGGTGATTCTAAGTTAATTTCAATTTTGCAACATCTTATTAACATGGGTAAACCCTCCATATCATTAGATATTCGATTGGGATATCATTGTTGAGAGGAGAAACCCTAGAACTCGAATTCAAGGAGATTGAACGTCAAAAAGGTAATATCTTCACCCTCTAATTGATTCTAGCATTGGTTTGATGATTATAAACCCTAGTTGATGAGATATGTGTTGATGGGTTTGATAGAAAAGCATAAACGATTATAGGTTTGGGGAGTTGAGTGTTGATTATTGGTTAAGGGTGTTGTTTAGCTTATGGGTGATAAAGAATAATATCGATTATAATCATTTGAGATTTTAGAATTTAGTTAGGAGCAAGAGAATGGGTTATTGGGTGTAGAAACACCATTAATAAGGACTATGAAGCTTTATGTCACAAAGTGTTTGAGAAAATGCTTAAATGACCAAAACATGAGAATTGTTGCTAATATGGAACTCCTTTGACTTGTATTAATATAGATTATAGTTGAAAGGGTTGGCGAATGTTGTATTACGCTCAAGAGCAGGAAGTTAAGGTATGTGAGGCTAACTCTCCATGTTTGGGAATTTTAATGATTCTCCCTACACTACGTTTCTTTTACGACGTTATCAATTGCCTCAGAAATATAGTTAAGCCTAGTTCCTTGAATAGTTGTAGAACTTCTATTCTCTAGCTTTATAACTCGCTCATGACTTGCATTCTGAACGTTGTGAGCTCAGTGCCTATTCAATATAGACTTGGATTTGATGCACCCGAGTCTTAGTATAGATTACTCAGTATGCCATATACAGTTGAAATTTCAGTATTCATAATCAGTTCAAGAATACATGTCTCAGTCCAGTCCCATTTAGTATGTTAGTATTATGTAACCTAGTATGATCCAGTATTCCAGTATCATGTAACTCAATGTGATTCAGTATTTCACAATCATGTATTGCAGTATGATTCTCAGTTTCTGATTTTAAATTCCTGAATGTTGAACACCTGTATTTGGGCCTGAGGCCATAGTTATGCTCTATGAATGTTTGGGCCTGAGGCCGCAGTTATGTATACGTATACTTGGGCCTGAGGTCGTAGCTTGTACACATATATATTGGGCCCGAGGCCGTAGATTATTCTGATAAACAGGTTGTTCATCATTCAAAAGAGGGAGTATTCATATCTTTACTTTCTTTATTCAGTTATGTTATCGGTTATCAGTTATCTTTTTAGTTATCAGTTATCAGTTATCTTTTCAGTTATCAGTTCAGTTATCAGTTATCTTTTTAGTTATCAGTTATCTTTTCAGTAATCAGTTCAGTTACCAGTTCTCACTTCAGTTTTAGTTTCAATAGTTATCATTTCACTTATCAGCTTAGTTTCAGTTTCAGCATTTATAATCCTTTCTTTCAGTTGCTTTACATACTAGTACAATTCAAATTTACTGACGTCCCTTTTGCCGGGGGCCTGCATCTCACAATGCATGTAATGATTTACAAGTTAATGATTCAGAGCGCTAGGATTCTCGTACTAGCTATTTGGTGATCCCCAGTTCATTCGGGGCATTATCATTACTTTACAGCCTTTCAGTATTTACAGATAGTCAGTGTTTTCAGTATTTCATTAGAGGCTTCATAGACTAGAGTAATAGTTAGACAGAGTCATAGGCTTTTCATATTAAGCTATGTTGGCTACAAATATATTTCAGAATTGTATCAATATTTCTGCACTTTGATTTATATCTTCCAGACTTTCAGTATATCAGCATGTGTTAGTTTATCTTATGCATTCAGTATGTTATGATACCACATGTTGATTCAGCCAGCCAGTTGGTTCGCTCGTTCACATGTTGTCAGGCACCGAGTGCCGTGTTACGTCTAGGCCCAGGTTCAGGGCGTGACAAAGCTGGGTATCAGAGCCAGGTTCAAGAGTCCTAGTTAGTCTATGAAGCCGTGTCTAGTGGAGTTTCCTTTGTATGTGTGTGCCGACCACTCATATTAACGGTTAATTACCAGGACATCCATGATTGTCTCATTTCCTTCTACTCTAGATCGTTCCATGAAACATAGAGCAATAGGTAATCTTCTCTTCCTATCAAATTCGAAACGTATTGGATGCCCAAGCGACGCGCAGGAGAAATCTAAGGTCCTAGAGAGGATAATTTCCCATTGGGGTATAATGATGGAGTACAGGTTGGTAAATATGAGACTTGAGATGACGTTAAAAGTGGGATGCAATGGATAGTAGTACAGATTAAAGCATAATCTTATCAGAAAGTACAAAAGCAGTTATCATGTCTTATGGCTATTAGCTTACCTTAGTTACCAGTTATACAATCTTTCAGTTAGCAAGTTTATGGTTATTAAGGATGGAAGTTATTAGTTATTCAGTTACCAGATCTCCAATTTTCAGTGTATCAAAATTTTTGGCGACTTGTGAGTATATAGTGATGCATATGGGTTCTCAAATAAAATGTGAGTAACAGTGGTTATAGCTAAATCTTCGCATATTTTAGGTCTGGATTAAGACCAAGATTCGCCGGATGGCGCAGGAAGTGATTTATCAGATGATGGTATACTTTGGAGGATAAGTCTATACATGGTAGTGTGTTCTTATGTGTTCTAACTCCTAGAAAAACTTCATTTAATTCTTGAAAATGGAGCCACAAGTTGGATGATGATAGTTCAGATGTCAGATCCTAACATTGGTCACTATAGATTTGGACAGAAAAGAGCCGAAGGGTAAAATACCTAGGAGTTAGAAATGTTTGTTATTACCAAAGATGTGATTTTGTACAACTCATGCAAATGACTAGAAGATATGGTGTATGCAATGAGAACCAAGAGCAACCAACATTGGACTTCAGGGAATGATTTTAAGTTGTTTAGATTTATTCAAATCAGGACTAGAAGTACCCCGTTAGTAAGCTACTATAAGAAGCAGCTATTGATGTAAGATAAAAGATATGACAGTTCCCCTTGATATGACTATGTGTTTAGGTTGGAGGTTTATAGTCTGAAGTGATTTTGAAGTGTATAGAAAGTTTGGGGTTAGATATTACAATTTTGTTTAAGACAGATGAACTTTCCCTAAGTGCGATCCATGTGCACAGTTCAAAAGAATGATAGTGCACGACAAAAGAATATGGTCAGATGATGAGGGCAGTTAGGAGTAACCTTATGCTACATTTTAGTTATTCAGTGTAGGAGATGAGAATATGACGCTAGCAGGTGGTTAGAAAAAGGATATTTAGTAAGTGTTGAGTAGATACAATAAATTAGCAATTTCAGCAGAGCTAGTAGAGGTACAATTTGATTCACCTAGCCAGGTTAACTCTAGTGAGTGGATGACAGTTTGAAATACTGAACGTGTATTAGAACCCAAGGATTTTAAGTTAAATCCAAAGTATAGTGATAGTGGGAAAAATAATCAGCTAGCAATAAGAGAGCAAACTCTAGAAGAATAGCCTTTAGGAATTATCGAAATGTGGTCTCCAGGATTGGCAGTGTGAGCAGAGTTAAATTATTAAGATTGTGTATGATAGTTGTGAATACATTAGCTTTCCGTTAAGTGAATAATTTAGTTTTTCCTAGTAAGAAAGATTTCTCAGAAGTAAGTTGGAAGATGAGTCGTCATTGACGTAGAGTGCAAAGAATTGCAGAAAATAAGGAGAGTTATTTGGATCCAACAAAAAGAGAAGGGTCCACATGTATAAGACCTTTAGTCTAAGGGGGTGATATGAAAACCATCAGTAAGTGCAGTTAGAGATCTAAAAACTCGAATAGTAGCATGGGATATGGAAAAGAAAATCAGTTCAGTAATGAGGAAAAATTGTATAATTGCCACAAGGATTATGTCTAGCATGTGTAAGAAAAATAAAGTGAGTAGAATGATCACCGAGTTTAGTCATTGATGGTAAAGTGATCACAGAAAGCTATAAAATCATGCCCAGTTATGTATCACGAGGGTAGTGCCATTGCACGAGACTCTAGTCTTCGAAGTACTGGTTAAAGACTTAGCTCACAACAATTCTATAAGTGTTTTCAGGAAGTGCTTAAGAAGATAAAGTATGAGAAGTATAACTCATGATTGAGGTAGATAAGAGAACTCTGGCGAAAGAAGTTCACCAACCAAGATAGGAGTTCGACTTCGGACTCCGAAGATGACGGAGTTGTTGTCTAGAACATAACTTTCTCCCCATTAGTAGCCGAAGAGAATGAGAAACAAATTGATTATCCTTACGTTTTGCAGTTGAAGAGGAGATTCACAAGTATAAGATGATGGCTTTTGAATAAGGGGGAGATGATAGGACTTTGAGGTACTAGGACAGATTGTGTGTCCCAGACATAGATGGACTTAAAGGGGGAAGATCATGTTAGAAGCCCATATTTCTAGGTATTCTTTCTATCCAGGTTCCCAAATATGCATCATGACCAAGGAGATTTATTGGTTGAACGACAAGAAAAAGAACGTCGTAAACTTTATGGCCAGGCAGAGCATTTTATTTAAATAGTTGAGGATATGTCCTTGATGTTAAGAGTAATTGGGATGATCACATACCTCTCATTGACCTTGCTAATAATAACACCTACCATTCTAGTATCAAGATAGCACTGTGAAAAACTCTTTATGGGAGAAGGTGTAGATCGCCAATTGGGTGGTTCAAGTTGGGGATTGGGTGTTTCTGAAATTTTCGCTTATGAAAAGCGTTATGAGATTTGGGAAGAAGGGGAAGCATAGTCCCTGCTATATTGGGCCATATAGAATCTCAGAAAAGGATCAGTCAATTAGCTTATGAGTTGGAGTTGCCACCATAATTAGTGATGGTACAACCGGTATTTCACGTGTCATGTTATAACATTCAAGTTTCCAATACTCAGATACTCATTTAGTTCAATACTCAGATACTCATATTAGTTCAGTACTCAAATACTCATGTCAGTTCAGTACTCAGACACTCATGTCAGTTCAGTACTCAGACACTCATGTCAGATACTCATGTCAATTCAGTACTCAGATACTCATGTCAGGTACTCATGTCAGTTCAATACTCAGCTACTCATGTCAGTCTAATACTTAGATATTCATACCAGCTTAGTACTCTGATATTGATGTTAGTTCAATACTCAAATATTCATGCCATTTAAAATATCCATATATTTATGTTAGTTCAGTATTCATGTATCCATGTCAGACCAATACTCAGTCAATGCAGTAGTCATTTAGTTTAGTAATTATGTATTCATTCAGTTTAGCATACAAGTGTTGATGAAAGTTCATGTTTGCACCAGACTCATTTAAGGTCCGGAGTTAGCAGAAGTTACAGTCAAGACCATCATTCGAGGACGAATGATCCCAAGGGGGAGATAATGTAACACCCCGTAAATTCGGCTTAGGTATGAATTAGTTAAAGGACTATTAAGGTTATATTTTGGACATGTGAAGTCCCATCGGGATGATTATGGGTAAAATAGTTGTTTCGAAATCAAGATGGAAAGAGAGGTGCATAAGATTTGACAAAATCGACTAAGTTTGCAGAAGGTCTATCTTCCATCAAGTTTTGGTGAAAATCTCTAAGGAATTGGGGAACACGAAAAGCATGAAAGTTGTAGGACTTTGAAATATCTTTTCAACTATATATTATGGAGCTTCAACGGATCTCTGTGCAAAATTTTATGTGCGTTTTTCAGAACAGTACGCGTATGCGCGCTGGTAGCACGAACAAGCCTCCAGGTACGCGAACGCGCTAGTGGGGGGTCGTTTTAAAGCTATATTTCGTCCCCCACAGCCCCAAAACATAAAAACTTGCTCTACAAAGAGAACTCTCAAAAACCTAACTCTTTAAGGGTCCTTCCACCACCCAAGGTAAGTTCTAATGGTGATTTTAAATTAATTTCGATTTCCCAACATCTTATTAACATGGGTAAACCCTCCATATTATTAGATATTCGATTAGTATATCATTGTTGAGAGGAGAAACTCTAGAACTCGAATTCAAGGAGATTGAACGTCAAAAAGGTAATATCTTCACCCTCTAATTGATTCTAGCATTGGTTTGATGATTATAAACCCTAGTTCATGAGATATGAGTCGATTGGTTTGATAGAAAAGCATAAACGATTATAGGTTTGGGGTGTTGAGTGTTGATTATTGGTTAAGGGTGTTGTTTAGCTTATGGGTGATCAAGAATAATATCGATTATAACCAATTGAGATTTTAGAATTTAGTTAGGAGTAAGAGAATGGGTTATTGGGTGTAGAAACACCATTAATAAGGACTATGAAGCTTTATGTCACAAAGTGTTTGAGAAAATACTTAAATGACCAAAACATGAGAATTATTGCTAATATGGAATCCCTTTGACTTGTATTGATATAGATTATAATTGAAAGGGTTTGTGAATGTTGTATTACGCTCAAGAGCAGGAAGTTAAGGTATGTGAGGCTAACTCTCCATGTTTGGGAATTTTAATGATTCTCCCTACACTACGTTTCTTTTACGACGTTATCAATTGCCTTAGAAATATAGTTAAGCCAGTTCCTTGAATAGTTGTAGAACTTCTATTCTCTAGCTTTATAACTTGCTCACGACTTTCATTCTGAACGTTGTGAGCTCAGTGCATATTCAATATAGACTTGGGTTTGATACCCCTGAGTCTTAGTATAGATTACTCAGTATGCCATATACAGTTGAAATTTCAGTATTTATAACAAGTTCAAGAATACATGTCTCAGTCCAGTCCCATTCAGTATGTCAGTATTATGAAACCCAGTATGATCCAGTATTCCAGTATCATGTAACTCAATGTGATTCAGTATTTCAGTATCATGTATTGCAGTATGATTCTCAGTTTCTGAATTTAAATTCCTGAATGTTGAACACTTGTATTTGGGCCTGAGGCCGTAGTTATGCTCTGTGCATGTTTGGGCCTGAGGCCGTAGTTTATGCTTAGTTATGTATACATATACTTGAGCCTGAGGCCGTAGCTTGTGCACATATATATTGGGTCTGAGGCCGTAGCTTATTCAGATAAATAGATTGTTCATCATTCAGAAGAGGGAGTATTCATATCCTTACTTCCTTTATTCAGTTTAGTTATCAGTTATCTTTTCAGTTATCAGTTCAGTTATCAGTTATCAGTTATCTTTTCAGTTATCAGTTATCTTTTCAGTAATCAGTTTAGTTACCAGTTCTCACTTCAGTTTCAGTTTCAATAGTTATCATTTCAGTTATCATCTTAGTTTCAGATTCAGCATTTATAATCCTTTCTTTCAGTTGCTTTATATACCAGTACAATTCAAATGTACTGACGTCCCTTTTGCCGGGGGCCTTCATCTCACAATGCATGTAATGATTTACAAGTTGATGATTCAGAGCGCTAGAATTCTCGTACCAGCTATTTGGTGATACCTAGTTCTTTCGGGGCTTTATCATTACTTTACAGCCTTTTAGTATTTACAGATAGTGAGTGTTTTCAGTATTTCATTAGAGGCGTCATAGACTAGAGTAACAGTTAGACAAAGTCACAGG
The DNA here is from genome assembly GCA_026770625.1 of Nicotiana glauca. Lineage (NCBI taxonomy): Eukaryota > Viridiplantae > Streptophyta > Magnoliopsida > Solanales > Solanaceae > Nicotiana > Nicotiana glauca. Next base: position 156,036 of record MU736321.1, read on the forward strand.
CTTTTCATATTAAGCTATGTTGGCTACAAATATATTTCAGAATTGTATCAGTATTTCCGTACTTTGATTTATATCATCCAGACTTTCAGTATATCAGCATGTGTTAGTTTATCTTCCGCACTCAGTATGTTATGATACCACATGTTGATTCAGCCAACCAGTTGGTTCGCTCGGTCATATGTAGTGAGGCATCGAGTGCCGTGTTACGTCCAGGCCCAGGTTCGGGGCGTGACAGAGGCTTTTAGTTAAACGATGCTTATTGTTATAACCTGTATATTAGATTAGCAGTAAAGTAGTTCAAAGCATAACAAATAAAGGTATTATATACAACTCGGCGAGACAGTCAACAATTATTAAAAGGAACCACATTAGAAGATTTACGATCTTTCCTAGTATGAGAAGTATATCCAAAATATCAAATCACATGGCACGGTAACACCCTTCGTACTTTTATCTCAACCTCACTATGCATAAATAAATTTATGTACAATTCAATTAGCACGGCAACACCCTTCATATGTTCAACTCATCCTTCCAAATAAACGTATAACAGAACCAACCATATGATAGAAATACAATAATAGGAATTACAAAGTAGGAAATACGCAAGTAACAACAATGGACCAGGATATACATCTGGACAACAGTAAATGACTAAATGGAAAACACGTGAGTAATAACAACAATTGGAAAGCATGGAGGAATCAACATCAATTAACTAGTATATTGGAGGCCTAAGTATAAATATGATAAATAAGAAGGAAACACGTGATATTTAGAAGTTAACAAGTAAGAGCATGAATGAATGGCATGATGGAATGATTAAACTAGGTTGCTACAAAATAGGTATGATATGAGTATAACTTCAATGCAGGAAATAGGCATGGCATATGCAAGTTAAGCAAGTAAAAGATATGGACAACACAACAACAATTGAGATAGAGGTTAAGTACGGGACAATAACAACATATCACTAAGAATATTTAATTGCGACAATAACTTCTCAAGGTAAGGGCACAAACGCATACACGGGAAACAAATATCACATCATAATTCATGTCCCTCGTCCTTTCCTACACGGAAACACCCTTCGTGCCATGACCTCACAATAACATACAAGCATAAAAATATATATGAAATGGCACGACATCACCCTTCGTGCTTTTACTATCAAATAATATAGCACGACATCACCTTTCGTGCTTTTACTCTCAATAATATGGCACATCATCACCCTTCATGTTTTTACTCTCAATAATGTGGTCAGCATCACCCTTCGTGCTTTTACGCTCAATAATATGTCACGACATCACCCTTCGTATTTTACACTCTCCCTCACATGATAATGTATAAACAATGGCACGATATCACCCTTCGTGCTTTACACTCTTCCTTACCAAACATATGTATAACAATGACAAACAAGATAGGAAGCATAAATGACATCAAGGAGAGTGTTTTAACAGATATTCCAAATAATTCCCAATCACAACCTTCCAAGTCAACAATGATTCAACAACCTTCAAGAACTGTATTATTCAAATACTTCCACAAATCTCATAAATGATCCAAAATACAATTATATAGTCTATTATCTCAAGAATATCGGCCACAATAGTGTAGTAATGATTTTTCATGGAGATAACCGAATTAGACATATCAATGTATTCTCAGAATTTCAGTCAATTTTGATCAAGTTATAATAAGCTAAGTCTTGATTTCTATCATTTAATATCATGTTCTTGGTATATAAGATTAAAGTAAGGCATGAAGCAAGAGGTCAACCCATTCTACAAACATAAATGTAACAAAATCCTACCCCCGAGCATGATTAACCCGGGCACATACATATACGCTTGTCACCTCATATATGTATCACCCCCGCATGTAGCAAACCATAAAAATCGGAGGAAAAATTTCCTCAATAAAGTTAGGCAAAACACGTACCTTGATCTGGCTAACTGAACACTCAACTTAGCCTTTTTCTCCACAAACTCGCCTCCGCTCGACTTAATCTAGCCAATGACGACTTGAATACACCACACAATACAAGAGAAAATAATTTCAATTAATAAAGTTATAATTTTTTCGAAAAAGTCAACAAAAATCAAACTCCGGGCCCCCCGGTCAAAACCCAGGTTCAAAGGTAGGTCTTGACCACCCATAGCCCTACGAGTCCAAATATGTATTTTGTTTCCAAATCTAAATCTTATTCGACTCTAAAATCTCAAATTTTTATTTTTTTCAAAAACGTTGACAAACTCCCCATATTTTTTCAAAGTTTTTCCATGAATTCGATGTTAAATCTTGTATAAAATCATAAAATATAGTTGAAAATTGACTAAATATACTTACCCAATGATTTGGCACGAAAATCCCCTCTCAAAATCGCCTCACCTCAAAGCTAGTGTTCAAAAATATGAAAAATGAAGCAAAAACTCGAAATTTTCAGCACTTAACAAGCTGTAGATGTCGCATTCGCGAACAAAAATTTGCATTTGCGAAGTGAACAGTGTTTTTGCAATTGCCGTAAATGATTGCCAATTGGGGATGAACAGTGTTATCGCAATTGCCATAACAGGTTCGCAATTGCGAATGAACAGTGTTTCCGCAACTGCCATAAAAGGTTCGCAATTGTGAATTAACAGTATTTTCCCAATTGCCGTCAAAGGTTCGCGATTGCGAATGAATAGTGTCGCACCAGAACCCAGCAAAACCCAAACTTCTCCAAAATAATTCGAAACCACCCTGAAACTCATCCGGAACCTCCCGGACACAAACCATATATGAATTTCAATCATAAAACACGCTATGGACCTACTCGCGCACTCACAACACTGAAAAGAGGTTGTCTTAACCCGATACTAATCATCGCCAAACTCTCAAATTTCTTAACTTTACTAGTCTCTCAACCAATGATCCTAAAATACACCCAAGCCCGTCGGGACTCCAAATCAAATGAAATTTTCAAGAAATCTTTGAAATCTCTAATTTTACTACCGAACGTCCGAGTCATGTTAAACCGACTCCGTTTCCCACCAAATTTCACAAATAAGTCAAAATATTATATTGGACCTATAATAGGTTCCGAAACCAGAATACGGACCCTATATCAACAATGCCAAACATTTAATCAATTCTTAAGAACATTAGATTTTTCATACTTTTAATTTTCAATAAAACTTCATAACTCAAGCTAGGGACCTCAGAATTTGATTTCGGTCATACGCCTAGATCCCATATTTTAATACGGACTTACAGGGACCGTCAAGATACGGGTCCGGGTCTATTTACTCAAAACAATGATCGAAATAAACTAAAATTAACTTTTTAGGCAAAAATTCTAGTTTTTATTAGTTTTTTAGCATATAAGACTCCCGAGTCAATATCCAGACTACACACGCAAATCAAAGAAGGATAGAATGAGGCTCTAAATGCTTCGAAACACAGAGTCTGGTTCTAAATCATCGAGCGAAGTGCAGATACTCAAAACGACCAGTTGGGTTATTACATATTTATATCCTATTAATGATCAACTTCCAATGCCATTTTCAAAACACATGTAATAACACACACTATTGGTAATACTAAAGCTTACATCAGCACATTTCAGACGAGCGAAAGATACCAAAAAAAATAGGATGCACAAACAATAAAGCAATACACACATTTATTTAATATAATCACATCTCCAACTGAAGAAAATAGTAGATAATTCGCATTCATCAAAAGAGTGAGCTTTCTTATGTTTTTTATAGGGCTTTAAGCTATGACTGAGCAATTATCATGTTATTGCACTGTATAATTTTTGCAACACATTTTATTTCTATATACCAGCTGTTCGGGGAGCACCTATAGCTTCAACTGTTGCGGGAAGAATCCATGGAAGAGGATAATGTACTATAAGAACAATATTATTTCCATTGAAGGATAAAGTGAGATTTTTGTAAGTTTTAACTTCTAAATTTCTCTATCCATTTACATTTAAAGGTAGTCTTAGTTGTTAATATTGTACAGCTGAAATTACCGGTTCTTAAAATACATAATTTGCTATTCTTTGTATACCATAAATGAGAAACTTAAATAAAAAATGAAAAAAAAGAAACATGTAATGTGCAGCAGCTCCTGTAACACATACTCTAAGCCAAAGTTAATACTTCAGTTTGCATATTTCTTCTTAGTTGTGGATGACATAAACCAAAAGAAAGGAATTCTGCAGAACAACTATCAATCCAAAAGAAAAAAGGAGAGTGTGCTAAAAAAATTATACAATATGCATAATTGAATACTGAAACATGAGGACAACGCAAAGCAAACAGATCTTGAAGAAATATAGATAACAAAATGACTTTAAAAATACTTGAAGAGGCAGATGTCAAGAGCCAAGAATCAATATTCTGTTTACTTTAGTGTACCTTTTTTGTTAAATCTGTAGCTTTATTTTAAATGGTGGAAGCAAAGAAAAGAGTCAACAACATTCAGAATTTGAAAAGCCACCCAAATTTTGGATTGGCCACCCCATTCGCGGAGATGTGTTACTAAGGGCAGCAAAGAGAGGTACATTGTTGGTCACCACAAAGACATGCACGTCAATGAGTTGGGAGCAACCTCAAAATTTGTCTATTTCCCTCTGTTGTAATAGTTAGAAGTGACTCGTATCAGACAAGAAAAAAATAGAAATCAAGTACTACTACAAGTTACATCAGATTAGTCACGGATGTGCTTAGCTTGTGAGTCGTGAAATATCAGTGAGAAACTCTAATATTCTACACATTCCTAGCCACATGGCATCCTTTCTATATTTTAAGTGAAAATCAACAGCACAATAATACTATTATTGGGAAGGAATAGAACAATTGGTTGGGTTCTTGTGATGCTTTTCTTTTGAGAAGATCAAAATATAAGTTTACTTCACTTGCTGCTTTTCTTCACCCAAAAACCAATAATAAAAAAAAAGGAAATAATAACTTTCAAGTTATCAAAACCACCATCTATGATGAATCGACCTGTGGCCATCCATAACTCTAACCTCCATTAATAATCATGACAAAAATTAATTAAGGTTGCACCTTGTAATTTCAGGAGTGACATTCAACACAACTTAAATTTTGGCACTTTTGATTGCTTAGATGACGTTATTGATGCTCTATAAGTCCTACCAGTTACATTCTAGAGGCTTTCTCTATTTATTATAGTTGAAAATTGTCTAAGAAACTTATTGGGTGCGGCTCTAATGTATCGCTTATGGGTTAATTTAAACCCATCAACTTTGGCTCGAACATTGTATTAGTATTTGTTTAAAAAGCCACTAAATAGATACAAATAATCAATCTTAAACAAAGAAAATCAAATTCTGAATCCCCAAATTGACCACTCAACTAAGCCGGAATTATAAGTTATTGATGTTGGATAAGATTAATTTTCTATATTCATATCTCATCTATCTAGGTGGACCCAGTTTATTACAAACAGTGGACTTAAAATAAAAATTAATCAATCATAATCTTTATTTATTTTTTCAAAATAATTACATGTATCCAACTGACATGGAATAATCATATATACCACAAAATCAAAGAAGGAACAAACAAAGATGTCTAAAGATTGAAAAGAGGGTAGTCGGCTTAAAAGGGGAACCTGACTTCAAGATTAGCGCAAATATAACAAACCGATTGCGTGCCATAAATCTAATCATAAATCAACAGTAAACCCAAAAGCGAAAAACTCTCCAAATAACCCATTAACAAAGTTGCCTATTTTCAAGGCAAATGGAAAAACAGGGAAGCAGAAGACACGCTAACCTTATAGAAGGCTATTTCGATGATAACCTACTTTATACTAACTGGGTTTGTTCTAGGTTTTTAGTAAATCAAAGAAATAAATTTATTCCCCAAAATAACTTTGAAGTTATCAAAACCACCATCCATGGAGAATTAGCCGGTGGCCGGCCATAAATATTACCTCTATCAACAACTATAACAAAATTAGAAGAAGAAAAATCGAAATAATACAGCATGAACTGAACTCACCAAGATAAAACGCAAATCAGCAACAGTGATAAAGTCGAAGAACCACAGCGAAAATAGAGAGAGATGAAAGAGTGTGTCTGAATTACCACCCAAAACCTATGCTTTTGGGCCTCAGAATCTTGTGAATCAGGTACAGTAATGTTGCTTTCAGGAGCAGTCGGCAGTAGAAAATCAAGTGCCTAATACCAACATCTTATGTAACCTAACGAAAATAAAAGCTAAAGACATGAATGGTATATTAACAATAATTGAGAAAATTAATGATAAAAAGCTCCAGTGCAAGAAAAACTAAAGCGGCTTTACTTCATGCATAAATAACACAAGGTGACTAGCATTTAGTGAGCATCTCATATTGTCATAGCGCACATTTTTTGTAGTAAAAATTACCTTAAATCTTAATAGTGGAACACAACAGCACGCCTTCACATGAAAAAAAACATTTAAACATAAAGGAAAATAATGGAAGGAATGAACTTTAAGCCTGGTCAGACACTCTAAATCTACCAAGCTTCCTCTTTTGACACTCTTTACAGTGTACAAAGAGATGGAGCAGATTCCTATTATGCAGGGGATAGTTGATCAACGAAATGTAGGTTACTTTTAGTTGAAGAAGACCATATCATATAGAGCCTTAACTCAATATGTTGGTAAATGAATAGAAGAAAACCAATTGGTGAAAGTATACTGCAAAGAATAAAGTGTATCCATTACTTAAAGAACAATTTGTTTATGGAAATTCTGTTTTTGGATGAATAGTAGTCTTCTACCATTTTTCGTTGCCTGGAGATGTGCTTAGATCAAATAAATGATGCTACTGTTGGATTGCTTGAGCATGTTGTTTGT
>MU736324.1:0-16072 GCA_026770625.1 Nicotiana glauca
TGTGCTCAGCTAAGTTGTGGCAGCACGGGAAGGTGCATAAGATGCTAAACAATGATTTCAGACTACTCCAGTACAATTCTCAGCATGTTCGAGGACGAACGTATGCTTAAGTGGGAGAGAATGTAACGACCCGACCGGTCGTTTTGAGTACTATCGCTCCGTTCAGCAGTCGGAGGCCATGAACAGCTTCATTTCAGGTATTATGACTTGTTCGCATGGTCGGAATCTAAATTCAGGGAGATCGGAGTTAAATTTGAATGAAAATTCCCATTTCAGAAGCTTTAAGTTGAAAGAATGAACTAGGATTGGACTTTTGAGTAAACGACCTCGGAATCAGGATCTGAAGGGTCCAGCAAGTTCATATAATGATATCGGACTTGGGCGTATGCCCGGTTGGGGTTTTGAATAACCCGGGAGCATTTTGGCGCCTATTGTGGAAGTTGGCATTTTAGAAGAAATTCCATAAGTTTGGCTTGAAGAACATTTCAGTGTTATCAAAGTGCAATTGGAATTCCGAGACTAGGAGTAGCTCCGTATGGTGATTCTGGAGTTGGGAGCGCGATCGGAAGTGAATTCGGAGGTCCGTAGACCATTTTGAAGCCATTTGGCTAAAGATAGAAAGTTGAAGGTTTTGGAGAGTTTTAGCGGGGGGTTGACTTTTTGATATCGGGGTCCGAATCAAATTTTGAAAGTTGGAGTAGGTCCGTAATGTCAAATATGACTTGTGTGCAAAATTTGAAGTCAATCGAACGTGATTTGATAGATTTCGGCATCGGAAATAGAAGNATTGTTATGATTGGTTGGGGTCCCGGGGGCCTCGGGTGGAATCCGGGAGGTTAACGGATCAAAAATTTGATTTTTGGAAGGGCTGAGTGTGCTGCTTCTGTCATAACCGCATCTGCGGTTCTTGGACCGCAGATACGGTCTTTATCTCGCAGAAGCGGCCCTTGATCCGCTGATGCGGAACCGCAGAAGTGGAAAGCCTGGGGTCGTTTGGAATCGCAGAAGCGACAAGCGGCCCGCAGAAGCGGGACCGCGGAAGCGGGATAGGCATCACAAAAGCGGAAGACCTGGGCATGGACGGAAACCGCAAAAGCGGCCAAGAATCCGCAAAAGCAGAAGCGCAAAGGCGGTTTTAGTTCCGCATCTGCGGAAACCACTGAAGGCAGTGGCCTTCATTTATTCGGGCTTAATGTCATTTTTGCTCATTTTCTCACTTCATGGGAAGATTTTTGGAGAGCTTCAAGGAGGGTTTTCACCATCAATGATAAGGTAATCTATTTCTATTTATTTCCAAGTTAAATACAAGACTATACCATGGATTTAAGCATGAAAATTTGTGTAAATATTGGGGTTTGGTTGGAAACCTATAAAATTTTAATCTTGGATTTTAGCCACGATTTTGAGTATGGAATTAGGAGGAAATCATATATTTGAGTTCCTAAGGTCATGGGTAACCTTTATCTTCGAGAAATTTTGAATTTCCGGGCACGTGGGCCCGAGGGCATTTTGGTTATTTCACTGAACGAAGTTGGGAATTCGTATAATCTGAATTGTTAACAAGTATTTGAGTATATTCTCGCTAGTTTGTCGATCGTTGGCTAGTTTGGGTGCATTATGCGTTGGTTCAAGCCTTCAGAAGGATGTAGAATGCCGATTTCGAGTCTTCGGAGCGAGGTGAGTCTCCTTCTAATTCTGTGAGGGGGAATTTACCCCATAGGTGAGTAAAATGGCTATGTGCTCCTATTTGTGGGGGCTACGCACGCACGAGGTGACGAGAGTCCGTGCGTAGCTACTATTATGCTATTGTCCGGGTAGTTAGGACTCAAAAGCATGTATACGTGGATTAATTGAGAACGTATTGTAGCTTGAACTGCTTAACTCACCTCGAATTAGTAAGTAAATTTCTAAAGGAATTAAACTTCATTTCCTAAATTGTTAAAGGAGAATTGGTTTTATTTGAATAAATATTTTTTGATAAGTCCTTATGTGACTGATTGAGCATGTACTGTATGTGCGCCTGCGCCGCATGGATGATTCGCGAGCAGGATACATGTTTAAATATGGAACGGGCCAAACGCCTCGGTGATAATAGATGCATCTATAGTTCGTGCCGCTCGACCCTCGGTAGTGCACAATTTACATTATGTTGGAGCGGGCCGTCGACCTCGGCGTGATTTGCACATGTTTATCTGTTATTTAACAACTGCAAATGTGGAATTGGCCCTACGTGGCTTGATATAAACTGATAGGATAATAAAGGATAGACTTTGGAAGCCCTTGATTTATTGTTGAAGGTGCTTACCTAATTTCCGGGCTTCACAATTTGAACTATTATATAAATCCATGATTATTCTCACATTTATAAAATATTGATAATTGACCTCTAATGAGTGCCGGAGTTGGCCATCTTGTCACTACCCCTTCGGGATTAGGCGGGATACTCACTGAGTACACGTTTATTACGTACTCATACTACACTTCTGTGCATTTTTGTTGCACAGGTACATGATATTTTAGTGGCCTACTAGGCGCAGAAGCACGGACGATTCGGGACTAGTTGAGTTGCAGTGTTCAAGGCGGCCCGCAGCTTTTAAAGTCCCTTCTAGTAACTGTATTTCTTTCCTGTCCATTGTATTCCGAACGGATGTTATGTTGTATTTTATTTCTCTTATCAGTAGTCGCTCATATTCTTGTGACACCGGGTTTCTGGGAGGGTTTTCAACGGATTTGTTCTATTTATTATCATTTAAAGTTGAATTCTAGTAATGAACTTTTATTTATGAAAATTGGAAGGAAAAACCTTAGATTTTTAAAAGTATTGATAGAGGAATTAATTGATGAGTTAGTTGGCTGGCCTGACAGAGGTGTCCGGTGCCACCACGACCCTTAGTGGATTTTGGGTCGTGACAGAACCACTTTTGCGAAAATGATCCCATTTTGCAAGAATGGTCGAGGTGGCCAACAGTGGCTAGACATGCAAGATTTAGCTGAGACCCCACAAAGCCGAGAACCTAAGACTTACTAGGAAGACCGAACCCTATTGGGCTACCTATGTATCTCGTACGAAAAAACGAGAATCGGGTATGCGTAGTTCGGGAAGATTGGACATGGGAAAAAGCTTTTCTTTTTTTTTATAAAAAAAATGCAACTAATTAGGAAAAACCATATTTCTTTTTGTATTTTGAGAAATGATGAAAAATGTAAAATCTTTATAATTTTCTTTTTTGATTTTTGGAAAATGAGGGAAAGTGCAAATGTTTTTTGAATTTTTCATTTTCATTTTTTTGATTTTTTTATTGAAAAAAGCTGTGAAAGAAAAATATAACTGGGCCTTACTTGCTTCATTTTTCACCCTTCTTTCTCGATCATTGGTCCGTCAAATGACCTTTTTATCCTCAAAGATGCAATATATATCATATAGGGATGATTGAATGTCTTTTTGGGCCATGGACCCATTTTGACAAAATTTGGATAGGCTTCCTACAAAGAGACACGGTGCCTAGGACCGAGCCCTACTAGGTCTAAATGACATGATGCAAATAAAAATGAACTAAAGGCTGACCTAAGTTTGGGGTTCACTAACATGGCAATTCGAGGGAGCGTATAGTCGATGGTGGCTGCTCAAGATTTTCACCCACTCCATACGTCCAACAACCCACCCTCCTAAATTAAGGGTGACTCAACAAAGAGTTCGTGCATGCGACGCGTACTCCGAGACTTGTTGCAGAAACAAGACCCATGGTTATGCAAATAATGACAGTTTATAAAGCAGTAACACATTAAGAAAAGCGATAAATAAATAACCAACAAATTAAGGAAATTAGACAAATAAAGCAAATAAAGAAAACAAACAACTCAATCGAATCCTGAAATCCAACAAGATCAAGTATCAACTCGAACCTGCAAGTCCCCAGCAGAGTTGCCAGAGATGTCACACCCCTTTTTTACCACCTTACTAACCCTATTAAAAATAATAAAAAGATTTTGCAAAGCTCGAAAAGGGTTTTCAATTAAAAAGTGACAAAATGTGTTCAAAAGGAAATAACTCAGAGTCGCCACCTGATATTAGTTTCGGTGCGTCAGTTCACCGTTTTGTAGAAATGATTCTTTCCTTTTTAAACACTTGAGACTCCAAAACTAAGTCTGCACTAGAGATTCGGGCAAGGGGGTTCATTTGACTCAGCGAGAAGGTGTTAGGCACTCCCGAAGTCCGGTAACTAGTACGGTTGTGCACTCGATCAAATTGGCTTTTAGAATATTCAAATTGAGGTAAAAAATAACACAGAAGAGCAAAATAAACACACACGAGGCTCCAGATCGTCCCCATCTAATAAAAGAGAAATAAAAAATAAAAATACTATGAGTTCTACTATCGACCTCCAAATACAAATACCTCGGGGCATATCCCAGATAAATTATATACAAGTCCTTCGGGGCATTACCCAGATAAATTCAACTAACGGAACAACCTCTCGCCTTAAAACTAAAAAAAATCTTAAGGCTTGCCTACCCAAGCGTGGTTGGCCTAAGCATACTACTAGCGGGTCAATTAGTAAATGCAAAATAAAAAAATAACAGAAATTCAATTGGTTCTATTAAATTGAACCCACATCCCATTTCCAGCAAAATTCTTTCATGTCTTCATTCTCAAATGTATAGAACATATTATAACGTAATTCAGTGAAGCTAACCAAGATCAAAATCATAACACATTAATTCAACCATTTGAGGAACAAATCAAAAAAGTAAAGCTAACCAAGATTAAAGTCATAGCAAATTTGCACTCACAAATTAATAAATAGGGTGAAAAGAGATGAACCTAAAAAATGATCTTGCAATTAATATAATTTTGATAGTCCATGGACAGAATACACAGCTACGAATGGAATTCAAAATAGCAAATCCAGCTCGAACGACACCAATGGACCGCACCTCGGACGGCAACTCCAACAATCGAACACCAATTTCAACTCCGCTTTATTTCGGAAGCCAGGACCAAAAGAACAACATAATTTTCATTATGTATTTTGAGTTTGAAATAAAAAATGATACTAAAGTCAACTGAAAATCAAAAATGAAATCAGAATCAAAAGCTTAAACTCTTTCTTTTTGTTCTAATACTCTTCTGCCCTAATTTTTCTTTATTTTTGTATTGTTGTGTGTGGTGTGGTCAGCGCTGATGACAGCCACTGATTTTCTAGATTTCAGTGTCTGTCAAGGAGACGAGAGGGTGGTCATCGCTTTTCAGGTCTTAGAAGATCCGGCGGAGGTAGGGCTGTGAGGGACGGTGACGGGCTGATGAGGGAGATGGAGTGAGAGTCAGCTGTCTTCGAAGTTCAGAGGTAGTTTGGTTAGTTTCTGGCGACAGTGAGGCGTGAGCGGAGCAGCGGCGGCGCTGGTTTGGTGGAGTGACGGCTCGAACTAACTTAGGAGATGGCAGGGTTGGTGTTCTTGGTTGTACATAAGGAGGGGTCGTTGGTCGCCGGTGGGCTGGTTGCTATTGAAGGGCATCGCCGGTGGGTGAAGAGGAGGGCTGGTGGTGGTTTTGGGGTGGTCCGACGGCGACCGTTGTTGTTGTTTTTTGTTTCTCGGGTTTTTTTGTTACTGTGTGTATGGTTCAAGAAGAAGATGATCTGATGGGGTGTAAGGGTTTTAATTTAATGTATATGTTATTGGGCTCAAAATCTTGTGGGTCATTCCGAATTAGGCTAAATTTTGGATAAGAAAAGCTTAACAAGCCCAATATTTTTTTATATTAATATAAAAATATAAAACTCATTCTAATTAATTAAAATAAATAGTACTATATTGTTAAACTATTTTGACATTTTTCAAATTTTATACTAAAAGATAAACATGGAATTAGATTAAAATTATTATAAAATTAAAATAATATTACTACCCAAAACACTAATATCCTTGAAAATAAAGTGTAACTATTTTTGTATTTTTGAATTTTATATAAGGTAGTTAAACTAAAACTAACAAAATAAAATATCAATAACCTAAATAAAAGAAAATATTTTTGTAATTTTCATTTTTGTGAGAAAATAAAGTAAAATAGCGATATTAGGTCTAAACTAAATATCTAAAAGCTAAAATAAGTAAAAACTCGGTGAGAGTCAAAAATTACATGTCTACAATCCCGGACAGTGCTCACACCTAGACTTTGTAACCAAATTGAGTAAGTGTAGTATGGAAGGACCAGCCTCAGTGTGTCAAATTTTAAAGGGATCTCAAAAGGATCCCAAGGCAATACACACACTGGAGGGGGCAGAACCTAGGAACTTAGGAGTAAAGTGAGGGTGCTTCACATAGTTTGATAGAGTTTCATTAGGAAAACAGTGTTAAAAGCGACTTAGTTGAAATAGTTTTGTAAACAAAAGAGTTGTTTAGTAAACAACTTTTGAAAATAGTGGTGTAATTAAACAAACAGTAGGTCAGTCAAACAAGTTCAACAATACTCAAATAATAGTCCTTCACACGAGGAATGGGAATTGAGGACACATGGAGCACATAATATGTAGAAGCATAGCAGTTCTTGTAGGGTTTAAGGGATTAGGGGATAGATATTAGTACCAACACAGTAAGAGTTTCAGAAAGAATAATAGATTCATCCATTTAAAGTGACAGATAAGTTTGTGTATCAAAAACTTGATAACAAGTAGACAAGCATTCAAAGCAGGATAGATTCATGTTGAGGCAGACTACTAGAGGGGGATAGAACATGTTATGAAAGTCCCTAAGAAGGTTAGACTAGCATGCTAGATGAAGCAGTAATATAAACATGTCAATTGCATGTTGAACAACAGAACCATAGATAGAAACAAATTAGAAAGATGATAAACTGAAGTAGTAAAAGAAACATATTGGTTTTGGAACTTGAATTGAAATTAGAACATACCAGTAAAGAGATAGTAAACACAAATGTGAGGAACATGAAAGCACAATAGTTAGCCTTGGCTTGCAACCGGCTAACTTAGAATAATAGCAGATAACCAAAGAGAGAGAGCAGAAAAGTTTTGAGTGTGAGAGAGATTTTGAACCAATGTGTTCGTATGTTGTGTTAGTGAAAGAGCAGGGTACTTATAGTTTGAAAATAGGAAGAAAATAAGGCAAGAATCAAAGTTCAGCAATAATTATGGAACCATGTACTAATTAGAATCAAATCTATGCAAGTACTCCCTTAATTAAGGGGTAATTAACCAATGCTAATGGGCAGAAAATATTTAAGGAAAGAAATCAAGTAAGGCATTAGGTACAAAATAGACAATTAAAGATGAATACACAAGGGTTCAATTAAGGAAACAGTTAGTGAAGAATCAGCAAATAACACAGTTAACCCAAATAAGGTAAGAAAACTAAATAAGGTTGCAGAATATGGAAATAATCGAGAATCAGCATATAGCAAATCAGTGAATCAAGGACTCAAAATAATACTGATTTAAGGAGAATAACATAGGTTCCCATGAATAAGCAAATAAGTCAAGAAACAGGGAACTCAGAATCAATCAAAAAGAGAGTCATGAGTCAATGTTTTAGCACATAAATAGAGTAAGATAAGAATAACCAGAGGTCGACACATAACTCTAGAAAACGTGAATGTTAAATAACACTGATAGAAAGAGGCAAGTATTGAACACTAAAGATGAACACAAGCATATAGAGTTGATGTAAGTTAGGCTAAGAAACTCAGTAGAAACATATTCGAGGCAAGATAGTACAGAAACTGAAGCGAGAACCGGTCAGTCATGCTGATACATAGAACCAAATGAAGAAACCTAGAAAATTAGGGCTTTCAACATAAGCAAGTTAAAGATGTAATAAACTCATAGAATCGGTTAAAATAATGCAAGAAATAGAAGTTTTTTACACAAAGAATCAGTTAAAAAAGTTTTAAAAAAGAAGTTCCGAAAACCCTAGTTTTAGAAGGAGGTAAAAAACACTTAAAACCAACGATTATTATAAGGAATCTCAAGGACAGTGTAAAACCATGAAGAAACAAACTCAAATCTTCCTAGATCTGTACAGATCTAGAAGGTATAGAAAAAAAATTAGGGTTTCGAGAGAAATCCACATAGAGATGAAGAAACTCGCTTAGAAACCCAAGGATCATTGCAAATAAAACATGATTTTGCTTGAAATCATACTAGAGTAGCCAAGAACAGACAGGGGACAAACCCTAGATGCAAGTCGGCATGGCCCTGGGCCCTTGAAGACTATAGAGAAGGCAGGCATGGCATGAGAGAGGCCATTGGAGGCTTAAGAGATGATGGGAGGTCACCGGAGATAGTCGGAGATGGGAAGTCGGTGGTTGAAGACTAGGGTTAGGTTGAGAATATACCGAGAGTAGAGAGGATTTTAGGGCGGAATATGTGGAGAAATAGTTAGGGTTAAGGGTCGTTAGAGTTAAAAAAATGAAGGAAGAAACGATGACTGTGTCCAGGATCTGATAGGTTTTAGGTCGGATAATTGCATTTAGGGCATGGATTGGTTAATTTGGCCTGAAATTGCGCTGGGTATTGGGTTTAATTGAGGCTATAATTGAAATAGGATTTGGCTAAGTTTTAGATAGTCAATTTAACCCTATATACTTTGTAATAAATGATAAATAATTTCAAGCACTAAAATAATTTAAAATAGATATTTAATATTTTAAAAAATATAGAAGATAATTTTATGCATATAAAATATTATTGTACATTAATAAGGCTAATATTGCAATTATATGTAATTTGGCCTTAAAACTATAAATGCAATGGTAAAACATGCACAAAAATATTTAAGAAATATTTTGGCATAAATATAGGATTTAGATGGTTAAATTATCATAACAATATTTTGAAGGATAATTATTGGAATTTTTATAAGTAAAAAAAGGAGGAAATAAATTAATTTAAAACCTATAAAGTACAAAAAAAAATTATAAAGACCTTGTGCATGCTTATATATGCATATATATGCTATTTTGAAAGTATTTATGTATATTAAAAATATATAGGGAAAAATTGGGTATCAATAGCTGCCCTCTTTACCCGGGAAGGATGAAAGAGTTTTCGGGTAAAGAAATGATGCCCAATTTTGAAAGGACGTGATGCTTTGAAAGACATGGGATGGACTCTGGTCTTCAAGTTGCCTACATATCCCTGGTTATACAGGAATCAGGCCATGTGTAGTTCTGGATTCATCTACGGAATATGCCGATGTAATTATTGCAAGAACGGACATGCGATGCGAAAGATGCTGTGGTGAATGGTTAAGGCTCGTGACAGTTGGAGGGAACTGGAGTGAGATTTCTCCTTTTAGGATAGCGGTTACTTACTGGTTAACTACAGATAAAGATGCTACAAATGTGTATTTGCAAAAATTTAAACATAAATTCCCTTTGGACCATCAAGGTTGTCTTTGGACAGTTAAAAATGACGTCCTTGGACCATGATGTCCTGAGCCATGAATTATTCAGTAAGCGATTCGCAGGCCATGAAATGATGTCCTCGGGCCATGAAGATGGTGCCTCCGAGCCATGACGCCTTTGAATAATGATATGCAAATTTGAGAGATCCTCAGGCCATGGCATAATGTCTTCCAGCTATGAGGATGATGCCTTTAGACTATGACGCCTTCGGATAGATTGGCGATATTTCAGCCCATGATATGAAATAATATGTTAACAAGACAAGGTTTAGTCTTGCGAAATGGAGGGCAAATCTTAGCTCGATAGAAGAGCAATAGATAATGCTAGGAATATAGCAAAATTTGCGCAAAAATGGACAGTGCTTAGTCCCATGCGAATTGGGAGGCAAGGATTAGCCTCATGCAAATATCGAGGCATAGATTAGCCTCATGCAGGTAAGGAGTCAAGGATTAGACTCATACAAGTAGGGAGACAGGGATTAGACTCGTATAGGTATGGAGTCAAGGATTAGACTCATGCAAATATCAAGGGAGAGATTAGCCCTATGCAGGTAATGAGTCATGGATTAGACTCATGCAATTAGGGAGGAAGGGATCAGCCTCATGCAGGTATAGAGTCAAGGATTAGGTTCATGCAAATAGGGAGGCAGGGATTAGCCTCATGCAAGTATGGAGTCAAGGATTAGACTCATGCAAATAGGGAGACAGGGATTATCCTCATGTAGGTATAAAGTCAAGGATTAGACTCATGCAAATAGGGAGATGGGGATTAGCCTCATGCAGGTATGGAGTCAAAGATTAGACTTATTCAAATAGGGAAACATGGATTAGCCTCATACAGGTATGGAGTCAATGATTAGACTCATGCAAATATCGAGGCAGGAATTAGCCTCATGCAGGTAAAGAGTCAAGGATTAGACTCATGCAAGTAGGAAGGCAGGAATTAGCATCATGCAGGTAAGTAGTCAGGGATTAGACTCATGCAGGTAAGGAGTCAAGGATTAGACTCATGCAAGTATGAAGTCAAGGATTAGACTCATGCAAATATTGAGGCAGGGATTTGCCTCATGCAGGTAAGGAGTCAAAGATTAGACTCATACAGGTAGGGCGGCGGGAATTAGCCTCATGCAGGTAAGGAGTCAAGGATTAGACTGATGTAAGTAGGGAGGCAGGGATTAGCCTCATGCAAAGACCACGTTGGAAACAAGAGTAGTATATGTCTTAGCTGGAGACATATTCGGTGTCTAATGGCCTGATTAATAGTGATCTTGCTACGCGGATGTTATCATTACATTGGATCTGCCCGCATTCAAAGAAAAATTATAAGTTTTGTCAGGGGAAGGTTGGTTCGTGCTTCTGTTGGCTGGCTTTGCTTTGCTCCGTTCTGAAAGCCATTCGAGTTTCCCTGGGTGACACCTGACTGCAGTGTAAATAGTGTTCTCAAAAATATGCAATTTAGTAAAAATAGAGTTATTTCAGAACTATGTTGATACATTTTGATCAACTAGTGACCGTAACACATTTCAAAGGCATTACAACTCTTTTATGTTGGAATATTGAGAGTTTTCCTCAAAATTCTGCCCCAGTTTGGTGCGTGATCTTTTGACTGCTGAATCTTTTTCATAATTTTGAGAATCTTTTCTCAAAATTCTACCCCAGTTTCTTAACTGATTGTTGACCGTCTGACACATGTTGGCATTGGCTTGACCTACTTCAGAATTTTGAGGACCCTCCTCAAAATTCTCCCCATTTCTGGTCTCGGGGGAAATGGAAATTTTATTATGATATGACCGAACCCATAAGGCTGCCTATGTATCCCCTCTTAAAGGGGAATCCAGTCAAGTGTAGTTCAATTACATCGAATGAGGAAATGTAAAATATCCAACCATAGTATCTCTTGACTGCTTCTGAATTGATTGGTTTTGGCTAGATTTTTCCATCCATTTCTGAAAGTATGAGTGCTCCTCCTGTCAGCACCCTATGAACCACGTACAAACCTTGCCAGTTGGGAGAGAACTTCCCTTTGGCTTCATCTTGATGTGGAAGATCTTCTTCAGCACCAACTGTCCTGGTGCGAACTGTCTTGGTTTGACCCTTTTGTTGAAAGATTTGGACATTTTGTTCTGATAACATTGGCTGTGACACACTGCATTCATACTCTTTCTATCGATAAAGGCCAATTGTTCATAGCGACCGAGTTCAGCTTCTTGTATGATTCTTAAGAAGGAATCTCTTCCTCGGATAGGATGCAGCCTCGGTACCATAAACCAGCATGTAGGGAGTTACCCCAATTGATGTACGAACTGTAGTGAAATATGGTAACTTCTCATTCCATTTTTTGTTGTTCTCCACCATTCTCCTTAGTATATTTTTGATGTTTTTGTTGGCGGGTTCTATGGCTCCAATCATCTAAGGTCTGTAGGTTGTGGAATTTTTGTGCCTGATTTTGAAAGATTCACACATAGCTTTCATCAAATCACTATTGAGATTGGCAGTGTTGTCAGTAATAATGGACTCGGGAACTCCGAATCGGCAGGCAATACGATCCTTGACAAAATCTACGATAACTTTTTTTAGTTACAGCTTTGTAAGATGCAACTTTTACCCATTTTGTGAAGTAATCAATGGCTACCAGAATAAACCTGTGTCCGTTTGAAGCAGTGGGCTCAATTGGATTAATAACATCCATTCCCCAAGCGGCGAATGGCCAAGGTGAGCTTTTTGCATTGAGCTCGTTCGGTGGCACTTTATCATATCATCAGGCACTTGATATTGAAAGCATTTGCGGACGTACTGAATGCAATCCGTCTCCATGGTCATCCAAAAGTAACCTTCCCTGAGTAGCTTCTTAGCCAAGACAAAACCATTCATGTGTGGGCCACAAGTCTCGACATGCACATCCTCAAGTAGCTTATAAGCTTCCTTTACGTTGACACATCTTAGTAAACCCAAATTAGGAGTTCTTCTGTACAAGTTTCCTCCGCTGTGAAAGAAGTGATTTGACAATATCCGGAGTGTGCGTTTCTAAATGTGATTTGCATGCTCTGGGTATTCTCCTTTCGATAAGTACTCCTTGATGTCATGGAACCAAGGCTTTCCATCCATTTCTTCTTCAACATGAGCACAATATGTTGGCTGATTGTGGATCTTTACCGGAATGGATCAATATGATTCTTATCTGGATGTTGTATCATAGATGATAAGGTGCCCAATGCATCGACAAACGCATTCTAAATTCTGGGCACATGTTGGAATTCTATCTTTGTAAACCTCTATCTCAATTCCTGCACATGATGCAGAACTGGTAATATCTTGGAATTCTTGGTGGCCCATTCTCCTTGAAGCTGGTGCATAAGCAAATCTGAATCATCGATCACCAGCAACTCCTGGATGTTCATGTCGGCTGCCATATTGAGTTCTAGTATGCAGGCTTTATACTTTGCCATGTTGTTGGTGCAGGGAAATCTGATTTTAGCAGATACCAGATAATGTTGACCCGTTTTTCATACCAAAAATGCTCCAATTCCCACTCTCTTAAAATTTGCGGCCCATCAAAGAACATCCTCCAACCATCATAGGCTTTGGTAATGTCTTCCCCTATGAACGACACTTCTTCATCAGGAAAATATGTTTTCAGAGGCTCGTATGCTCCTTCCACCAGATTTTCAGTGAGGTGATCTGCCAGTGCTTGTCCCTTGACCGCCTTTTGAGTCACATAGAAGATATCAAACTCACTTAACAATATTTACCAATTAGCCAACTTCCCAGTTGGCATGGGTTTCTGAAATATGTATTTCAGAGGGTCCATCCTGGATATGAGATATGTAGTGTAGGCGCAGAAGTAGTGCCTCAATTTTTGAGCTGTCCAAGTCAAAGCACAGCAAGTGTGCTCCAGCAAAGAGTACCGTGCTTCGTAAGGTGTGAACTTCTTACACAGGTAGTATATGGCCTGCTCCTTCCTTCATGTCTCGTCATATTATCCCAAAACACGTTTGAAGGCTCCATCCAATACAGATAAATAAAGTAGTAAAGGCCATTCCGGCTCCGGCAGGACTAGCGTTGGTGGTGTGGATAGGTAGCTACTCCTTAATTCTGTCAAAGGCTTTCTGACAATCCTCTGTCCAGCTTGTTTTGGCATCTTTTATTAGAATCTTGAAGATGGGCTCACATATGACTGTGGACTGCGCTATGAAGCGGCTGATGTAGGTGAGACGTACCAGGAAGCTCATCACATCCTTTTTGCTCTTAGGTGGTGGTAATTCCTGAATAGCCTTGACTTTAGATGGATCCAGCTCGATCCCTCGATGACTGACGATGAATCCTAATAACTTTCCGACGGGAACCCCGAATGCACACTTTGTGGAGTTCAGTTTCAAGTTGTACCTCCTTAGTGTGTCAAAGAACTTCCTCAAGTTTGCTATGTGATTTGCGGCCCTCTTTGATTTGATAATGACATCGTCCATATAAATCTCTATTTCTTTGTGTATCATATCATGGAAGGTGGTTGTCATGGCTCTCATGTAAGTGGGCCAAGCGTTCTTTAAACCGAATGGCATCATCTTGTAATAGTTTATGCCCTTTGGTGTAATAAAATTTGTCTTCTCTACATCTTCTTCATCCATCCAGACTCGGTGATAACCCGCGAAGCAATCTACAAAGGATTAGAGTTCATTCTTGGTGCACTTGTCGATCAAAATGTGTATGTTTGGCAGAGGAATGTCGTCCTTGGGACTTGATCTATTTAAATCCCGATAGTCAACACATACCCTAACTTTTTCATCCTTCTTCGGAACTAGCACAATGTTAGCTAATTAAGTAGGGTAACTACCCTGAGAACTTTGGCTTTCATCTACTTAGTAACTTCCTCCTTGATTTTCAGGCTCATGTCTAGTTTGAACTTTCTGAGTTTTTGTTTTACGCGTGGACACATGGGATTAATAGGTAGCTTGTGAGCCACTATGGACGTGCTCAAACCAATCATGTCATCATATGACCATGCAAAAATGTCCTCATCTCTCTTAGGAACCGAATGTACTCTTCCTTCTCTGTCGGTGACAAGTAAATACTGATGCGAGACTCTTTGATGGTCTCGGCGTCTTCCAAATTTACTGCTTTTGTTTCGTCCAGGTTGGACTTAGGCTTATTCTTAAAATTCTCAATTTCCCTAACAATTTCCTCGATTATTTCATCATCTTCATCTGAATCACTATTTGCATGTTGCATTGCCTCATTACATGTCACAATCACTAGTTCATCAGGAAAAGTAATAATAACACTGTAGAAGGGAAAAGTACAAAAATAATAATGGATAATGATAAAGAACAAATGCATTTTATTAAAACTAAGAAAATCATTCAGACAAATCTTGGCTCGATGAATCGAGCATTTATTTTGAACAAGTAAATCTTAAAAAAAAATTACTGGAAATCTTAAGTGCCTAGAATGGCTATAGAAGTAAAAATTTGCTATGCTACCCAGGGACTCGACACGCTCGGGATGGTGTGGCAGTCTAGTTCCTGAGAACGGCTCCCTTCATCACGGTCTGAATAGTGAGGCCTTTTTCCTCCTCCTTCTCTATTATGGCACTGCAATCCATGTCTTCATTTTCCACGAACAAAATTTTCAACCCGGCTAGTTCTTCCTCTTCTGCGGTTCCCTGTATCGTATCAGCTTGATGAAAATCTTGTTCTAAACGTGGCACTAGCTACTAAAGAGGGTAATATGGTCCACGCCACGAAGGCAACCAATTCCTATACTCTTGCCATGTATCCGAGTCCACAGGCGGTACCATGATTTTTGAGTTGTATCGGTTTAGTGATACCTTGGAGTTCTTTCCCAGCCATTTGCAGGGTTCATATCCAGAACAAGCCAATATTCTTTCTATTTTACCACTCCACCATTTATCTTTCTCGATAGCGTTGACCCACTCAATGTGATGATAGGTATCCCCTCCTAGCCTTCTTCTATGTCCAATGTTAGGGATGATCTGTGTCACGACCCCAGTTCACCATCCGTGAACATGTCATGATGGTACCTAGTCACGATTACTAGGTAAGCCTAACAGTGCGGAAGTAACAACTGATACGAAAAATATTAGATTAAAAGTTAAATAACTTAAGGAAATTTATATAACTTGCCGCTTGGCACATACACTTCAACACTACAATTTCTGAATCAAAAATCCCAAAACCTGGAATCCCACGGGCAACACAGGCTACAGAAGTATATGATATGGCTCTAACTCCGAAATGTCTACACAACCGAAAGAAAGGGGAAAGTCAAATACTACAGCTGGAATGAGATAGAGACTCCTGGTCTGCGGACGTGGAAGATATACCTCAAAGTCTCTGGTAGATGTCTCCTGGATCACTAATAGTGTGCCCGGCCGGAAGTACCTAGATCTGCACATGAAAAACATGCGTAGAAGAGGCATGAGTACACCACAGCGGTACTCAGTAAGTGCCAAGCCTAACCTCGGTTGGGTAGTGACGAGGAAGGTCAGGGCCCTACTGAGATAAAACAAAATAATCAGTATGATATTGAGGAGACAATATGGGTATAATCACAGCAGAAATCCAATAAGAAAATAAGTAAAACAGTAACCGAGAACAAACACAATCAATGAATAGAGATACAAGCCACAACCGGATATTTA
>MU736328.1:4142-37673 GCA_026770625.1 Nicotiana glauca
TGAACGGACAGGATTTGATTCCTTCCACACGACGTCGTGTGGATTAATGAGGCTCTCAACTTCAACCGTTAGATGAATCAAATGAACGGTCTCGATTGTTTGATATGAACGACGTCGTTTCTTTTAGTAACGAGGCTTGAGGTTTAGACCGTTGGATCAATTGATCAACGGCTTGGATTTGATTTTTAAAACGACATCGTTTGGATTATGCACAGGCCGACCGGTTGATTTTAATCTGGGCCTGGTCTTATGTGTTGTATTAATTGGGCCACTGATTTTGTTATTTGGCCCAATTATATTTTGTATTACATATGGTATTTTGTATTTGTATTATCTATTGTATTTTGTATTTTATTTTTGTATTTTCTTGTATTTTCGTATTTATGTTATATTTTATTTTATTTTCTGTATTTTTTTTGTATTTTTTCTTTTAATATTTCCTGATTTTCTAAAATTAAAGAGTAATTAATTCTATTTTTTGGTATTTTCTAATTAATACTAAAATGGTATTTTGTTTTGTTTTTCCTTTCAAAAATTAGAAAAAATCCTAGTATTTCTACTTATTTCATGAGTTATTATTAAACAAACAATTATCAATAAATTGCCACACAAATTCAAAAATTATTTGCCTATATTTTGGAACAATTTGCTTGGGGCAAAAATCACGTGCTCACAATAACGATCTCGTCATGTACAACAAGTCGTGATAAAAATAGAGATCGGGAGGGACATCTAGCGTCTAACATGTTCTGGCCATTGAAATGAAAAATGATCTAGAAATTAGGGAAGAGAAAAAAAGAATGCTTTAAAAAATTTAATAGCGGAGCTCAGATGAGGCTTTTGCCGTTTGGCCGGATATGGTAATCAAGGTCTGCAAATAGGAAAATGTCACGATCCAAAATCCATTAAAGGTCGTGATAGCGTTGGACACCACTGTCAGGCAAGCCAATACCAAATAACTAAAAATATCTTGTTTTAATATTTTTTTTTAAAATCGTTTCCTTTATACCTTAAACAATGAGTAATGATTTCACCGAATAAATAATGATATTTTTAACAAACTTAATATAAAATAATTCCATAATCATCCTAAAACCTGGTGTCACAAGTGCATGAGCAATCATTAGGAAATCAATAAAAGTACAATAATTGTCCGGAATACAAATTTGGAACAGAAAGTAAATACAATACACTGAAAGAGACTATGCTGGCTGCGGGTCGCCTCGAGGATTGCAGCTCACCTAAGTCTCTGTATCATCCATGCTGCTACGCCTATTAGGCCACTAGAGGTACATGTGCCTGTGCTACAAAAATGCACAGCAAGTGTAGCATTAGTACAAAAACAACGTGTCGACTTCGACACTTGCTAGTGGTCCAATAATAATATACCAATAATATAGTAAATCGAGGATTTTCATAAAAATTTATTGCAACTCAATAGCATGAAGCAAGTAACAATTCTTTCGTTTATAGGAAATTCCCAAATTCGTTGCATTTATCTCAGGTCAAGGAGAACAAATATCAACATCAATGAATTTCAAGGTAAGGAATACAAGCATGCGCAAATCATGCCGAGATCGTACGACCCGATCCGATAATATTTAAACTGTGCACCTCCAGAGGGCCGAATGGCGCGAACCATAGATGCATCTATTACCCCTCTCGCGAATCATACATGCGACGCAGGTACACATAGAAACAAACATTCAAACAGTAAATCAAGACTTCATCATGGAAATAATTATTCACGGAGGTGTTAATTTCTCTTTTACAAGTCAAGAAAATGAAGTCTAACTCTTTTAGAAATTCATTTACCACTTTGATACAACTAAAGCATAATAGTAGCTACGCACGGACTCTCTTCACCTCGTGCGTACGCAGCCCGCACAAATAGAAGCACATATCCAATTAATTCACCTATGGGGACATAAGAAAGGAGACTTACCTCGCTCCAAAGTTCCATAACTGGCATTCCATGCCCTTACGAAGGCTCAAATCGATGCACAATGCTCCAAAACTAGCCAACAATTATGTAAACCCTTTAATTTATGCTCAATTACTCATAATAATCAAATTTATAACAATTTCTAACCCCGATCAAAAAGTTGACAAAATCACCCTGGGGCCCACATGTCCGAATTCCGAAATTTTTTAATATAAAGTTTGCCCATAACCTCACGAACTCAATATATAATTTACTTTCAATTTCATGACCAAAATCATGGTCAAAATTCAAAATTATCAATTTTCTAGGTTTTTCCTCAAACCTCAAATTTTTACAAATTTCCATACTTTAATCTGTACCTAAATCACGTATTTAACTTGTAATGAGTGGGAACAACTTACCTTGTGATACTTGAATAATTTCTCCTCTTGAAGCTCTCCAAAATCGCCCACACCAAATGAAAAATGGGAGAAAAAATGGCCAATTCTCGATTTTTTAAAAACCCTTCTGCCTAGACGACTTTCGCATCTGCGGTCCTTTAGCCGCTTCTGTAGCTCCGTTTCTGCAGCGTCTTCTTCGCACCTGCGCCCTTCTCCACTTCTGCGCCCTTCAGCTTCACACCTGCGCTCCCGCAAGTGCGCCCAAATGACCACTTCTGCGACTCCCCTGCTCCAGTCCTTTTTCCGCTTTTGTGGGTTCCTTCCCGCTTCTATGGGCTCGCACCTGCGGTGCACACTCCGCATGTGCGATTAACTAGCAGTTCTCCAACTTCAGCAGCTCCTCAACTCCAAACCATGATCCGTTAACCACCCGAAATCCACACGAGGCCCCCGACACCCCGTCCAATCATACCAACCAATCTCAAAACCTAATGCGGACCTGCTCGAGGCCTCAAACCACATCAAACAACGTTTAAACCATGAATCTCCCTCCAATCCGAGCTTAATGAACTTTAGAACTTCAAACTTCAACATTTGATGCCGAAACCTATCAAATCACGTCCGATTGACCTCAAATTTTGCACACAAGTCATATTTGACATTACGGACCTACTCCAATTTTGAAATCAGAATCCTACTTTGATATCAGAAAATCCACTTCCGGTCAAACTTCTTAAAAACCTTCAAATTTCTAACTTTTGCCAAAGGACTCCAAAATGACCTACGGACCTCCAAATCCACTTCCGATCGCTCTCCCTATAGCAGAATCACCATACGAAGCTATTCCTAGTTTCGGAATGCCAAACAGACATCGATAATACTGAAATGCACTTCAACCCAAATTTATGAGATTCTTCCAAAATGCTAACTTCCATAATAGGCACCGAAACGCTCCCGGTTCATCCAAAACCCGATCCGGAGTTACGCCCAAGTCTAAAATCATCATACGAACTTGCTAGAATTCAATTCCGACCATGCGTACAAGTCATAATACCTGATGCAGAGCTGCTCATGGCCTCAAATTGTCAAACAATGTGCTAGAGCTTAAAACGACCAGTCGGGTCGTTACGTTCTATCTCACTTAAACATACGTTCATCCTAGAATATGCTGAGAACCGCACTGAAGTTGTCCGAAATGACTGTATAACACCTTGACCACCTACCCGTGCTACCACAACTCAGTTGAGCACATTAACTCGATCAAATCTGAAGATATTCTCTTTTATTGAAACAAATAAGCTTAGAACCCAGTTCCAACACCCGAAATTCACTGCTAGGCCTACTTTCGACCTACGAATACCGTATCAATCTCTATACGATGCACCAATACATGATTGCATACCTTTGCTGAATCCACACTATGTGCTGCATAATTCACATAACCATAATATCACCCTCTGATAATGATTGCCGAAATTCCACAAATCTGATGCTCCCAACGCACCTCATGAATTATATAAGTCTTGCCCCAACTTTTGCAATATCTCCACGATGGAAGCGATGTGTAGAAATTCAAAACTAACTCCGGAGTCAACATATCGTTGAGTGTATACTCCTGACAAAAGTCATTACCTCATTCTGAACCAAATAATGGTATTTTCTCTTTAATATACATCATATAATCCGATCGCACTGATCCTAGATCTAATAACCTCGTCTCACCCAGTATGAACTGCTCATGCGATAAGCCACCCCAGACATAACCAAAAGTCTCATATGATGACAAAATGTGCTGATAGGCCACAAACTCGAATGTGATACATAAGATAAACAAACCCTGGAAGGGACTACTCAACCCACGCAACTAATATGAACTTTCCTCAGAAAATGGGAAACGAAACACAAAAAAAGAATTAGAATATAGAAAACTGTACTCATCATCACATTGTTGCGGCGTATAACCCGATCCATATATAGAACTCACATAAGGAGACACACACCGAGCTAAATTTCTTATTACTACTAAATATCGAATATCGGTCACAACCACGCTAAGTGCATAATACCATCCCTGGGAGACAGATAGCGCCATAAGCTACAAAACTCAAGCACAACTAAAGTGCGATGTATAATTTGAATTACAAGAGCCATCCTGCTCATATAACACCATATCTATGCTGAATCTCAACACATAAGAAATTTACCAAGCCGTTTCACAACTCATACGACCCAATATAGCATTACATGAAATAGCCGACGATGAAATTACTTCCAATGTTCGAATACTCCTTCATAAGAAGCACTATGCCGAAATGAACACATCTAACCTGATATAGATCCCACCTTCATGTTTAAATCCATCCACAGACCTCATGCTGATTCTGATCGCACCACACTAGACAAATAACCTTCCAAGGGTCCATAAATACCCTTTTTTCCTATAACTCACAAGAACAACCATCATAACCGGAGCAAACCTCCACAGCCCATAACCCAATAACCGAGTGCCCTCCAGGCATAAATTCTCAAATTAGTGATACTACCTCAATCTTCATACTTGGTATAACTCTTCAATCAATCAGGTGACCACATGTCACACTTATACAATCTTCCCATGGGATACGCTCCCATGACCTTCCATACCAGATAACAAGTCTACACATCCATACCACTGGCCGCACCAACGCTGTAAAACGAATCAAGAATCCACAACCAGGATGCAAAGCCCCTTTTCACAAAACACTAATCTCGGGTGACACTGAAGATAATACCAGCTTACTCTAAGCATATAAATCCCTTTCCCGCTCATTCGAGCTCTTGACACCCTTGTCAATACCGAAATGCAACCTTGATCCTTACTTCTAAATTTTATACCGCTTACTACACCTAACATACCAATATGCGATAGTGCCAAAATTTTATCATAACTCCTGAACCACTCATAGGGTAAACACTTCATCACCTAGAAACTTTTTACTTAACTCATTCCACAAGAAGCATGCCAACACGCGGGTGAATTCTCATAACCGTAGAACATGCAAGTCCTCAAATAGTGGTCTAAGCCACCATAAACCTTCCGGGATCCGCCCATACATAGCGGGCCATAATACTTGAATACTTCCAAATAAAATAAATCATGGTGGCTGTTAAGCCTCACACATATCGTCACGAATCACATGCATAGCTTAATCACGCTAAAGGAACTGATCACTACCACTAATATGCCAATTCCACTATGGCTAAACAATCTAACTTCTTCCCATTATCCTTGATTGCCTTAGGAATAATAATAACTCTATTCAACACCTCACACACTCAATCTACACTCATCCCGAGTGACCTTGTATCACGAGACCATGCTGTCTCAAATCCCACAAACCACCTCATACCTTCCTTCGGCGCACATTCGTATCCTCAACTGATATACCCATTCTGATAATTCCTTTGTGAATCCGAAGTCATTTTCTTTCATTTCTCCAAATTCTACACTACAAGTCGAAGACATCATATCACCTTCCGAGCCTTTTTTCATAATCCACTGCAAAAGCATGATTCTTAACCATACTTATGGACTCGAAATCCTTAGGCACCATGACTTAACCTTTGAATCCACTAGGACCATTGCTGAGAGTCACCCACTCTGGCTTGGTCCCAAATATAATGAACTCCAAGGCTCTGCTGACACATGAACACCCATCTCCATGTAGCACCCGATTGAATCCCTTCTTATAAACCGCCTTCGAATGAAGCATAAATCCCGAATCTTCCCAAAGCCCGAACATGAGTCAATAAGGCCAACTATAGTACACATTTATCAATTTCTTTGTTCAAATTACCACTTATGTTGTTTTCCCTTATATGAAATAACTTTCAACACACGGATAACCCGAAACCTCACAAGAAGATAACCATGCAACCCAATCGTAGGCGGTGGGACTCTCCCACTTAGCTTGAAGCCACCACTACACAACTCTAGAACCCAACAAGATTCTTTCTTCATTGTTGACATGATTTAGCACAACCAACCCGCCAAATTCCTCAAAATCTTTCTGTAAAACCCTTTATGAATACTCCGATTCATTAACCACATTCACATAATCGATCTTTTTACCGTATAGCCAGTAGAATTCTAGCACAAGCTTTGCCAACCACGCAACCGCTGATCTTCCCACAAGAGATAACCCACCTGTGGAAATTACATGCCGATATTTCCCAACAACGTTGCACAGGGTACAATCATTATGACACCTATAACCTATCCTGAGCCTGTGCTCATTCACCAACTACACTAGTCTGTTCTCTTCTTATGGATATCAACTAAAGACACGACAATAACTTCCAATTCAAAATTATGTTGTATCCTTCTTCATATCAAGCAAATACTTTCCGCTGTATCAAATCTCCCACCGTATAATGGCCGATATTTCAATTCAAGTCTGAAAACCCAGTCGCTGTCCACCCTGAATATCAATTCACTCTAGAGTTTTTCTCCAGGTGTGTAGTTATCCTGCCACTGATCCCATATGCTACTCTGCCACTCTCCCATTTTGGTCAAACTCACTCCTCTAAGAAACTTCTCGGCTCCTATTTTCCACACTAGGACTTCTAGAAGTTTAATCACCAGAAGATACTTCCCACATGTCCTTTCTCGTCCTTTTCCACCCAGTTATTGCATTAAATTAATGTCTATCTGTGTAGCACTCGCACCAACAAATCACTACTACTTTAAACCTTTATGAAGATCATATTCAATCGACATTAGAAACACCGACTCAATCCTGAACCACCACACACCGCGACCTCTTACAGCCATTTTTTTAATACTATCTCATAATATCCTGCTCGAAGGTGAATTGTAGAAGATCATAACACCGGCAAACTTAACACGTACAATCGAGGACGATGATATCACGTCGTAGATAAAAATTCCACCACACTTGAAAACACCAAGTCTCGTTACTCTATCAAACCAAACCTGATCATTTATAGTTTGATTTCCTTTCCTTTATCGGAAATAAGATACTGGATCTCTGAATCATACACTTAATAAACCTCCTCTCAAGTCATTCACTGCCCCGACACATAGGCAAGCATTCCACCCTCTCATCAATACTGCTCGATAACCATTCATAAGCATCATAGCAACCTGTGCATAACCTTGAAGCTCTCAGAAGTACAACTACTGAGTTGAAATGACAGAATATCCTTTCGCAAAGCGATGATAATAGCTCAAACAACCATGAAGGGAGAAACGTCCCACACCGCATTCGTAGTACCATCACAATACTCACTTTTTGATTCATAACCAGCGCTTTACGTCACATAAGATTGAATGGAAAGGAATTGAAGGTATAAGCCTCAAATAGAATCAAATCGCACGATGAGGAATCAATAAGGGAGGTGCTCCTGACAGCCTTGTAACCTCTCAAAGAGAAGCACATACGTCTCTATACCGATCTGCGAGACTCTACTATACTTGCTCATGGCTCGTGAGACCTAAGGGAACCTAGTGCTCTGATACTATGTTGTCACGACCCAAAATCAATTAAAGGTTGTGATGGCACCGGACACCAGTGTCAGGTAAGCCAATACCAAATAAATAGAAATCTCTTATTTTAATATATTTTTTTTGAAATATTTTCCTTTATACCTTAAACAATAAGTAATGATTTCACCGAATAAATAATGATGTCTTTAACAAACTTAATATTAAATTATCCCATAATCATCCTAGAACCCAGTGTCGCATGAGAAATCACTAGGAAATCAAATAAAGTACAATAACTGTCCGAAATACAAATTTGGACAGAAAGTAAATACAATACACCGAAAGAGACTATGCTAGCTGTGGGTTGCCTCGAGGAATGCAGCTCACCTAAGTCTTCATATCATCTATGCTGCTACATCCATTAGGCCACTAGGGTACATGTGCTTGCGCAACAATAATGCACAGCAGGTGTAGCATGAGTACAAAAATAACGTGTACTTAGTAAGTATCCCGTCTAATCTCGAAGAAGTAGAGACGAGAGGTCAACTTCAACACTTACTAGTGGTCCAATAATAATATATCAACAATATAGTAAATCGAGGATTTTCATAAAAATTGGTTGTAACTCAATAACATCAATTCTTTCGTTTATAGGAAATTCCCAAATTCATTTCCATCATTCATACATTTATCTCAGGTTAGGGAGAACAAATATCAACATCAATGAATTTCAAGGCAAGCAATACAAGCATGCGCAAATCATGGCAAGGTAGTACGGACCGATCCAACAATATTTAAAATATGCATTGCCAGAGGGTTGGATGGCATGAACGATAGATGCATATATTACCCCATTCGGGAATCATACATGTTACATAATCAAATATAAATAAATAATCACCCCGCTCGTGAATCATACATGTGATGCAGGTACACATAGAAACAAACAGTCAATCAAGACTTCATCGGGGAAATAATTATTCAAAGTGGTATAAGTTTCTCTTTTACAAGTGGAGAAAATGAAGTTTAACTCTTATAGAAATTCATTTACCATTTTTATACGATTAAAGCAATTCAAACTATCAATAAGGTTATAGTTATTTCATGTAAAGCATGCTTTTGGGTCCTAGACTACCCGGAGATAAGCATAATAGTAGCTACGCACGGACCCTCATAACCTTGTGTATACGTAACCCTGACAAATAGAAGCACATATCCAATTAATTCACTTATGGGGATAATTCTCTCTTACAAGGTTAGAAATGAGACTCACCTCGCTTTAAAGCTCCATAACCGGCATTCCACACCCTTCCAAAGGCTTAAATCTATGCACAACGCTCCAAAACTAGCGAAAAATTATGTAAACCCATTAATATATGCTCAATTACTCATAATAATCAAATTTATAACAATTTATAACCCCGATCAAAAAGTTGACAAAATTACCCTCGGTCCCACGTGCCTGGATTCCGAAATTTTTCGAAGAGAAAGTTTACTCATAACCTCACGAACTCAATATATAATTTATTCTCAATTTCATGACCAAAATCATGGTCAAAATACCAAATTTCTAGGTTTTTCTTCAAACCCCAAATTTTTACAAATTTCCATACTTCGATCCGTACCTAAATCACCGTATTTAACTTGTAATGAATGGGAATAACTTACCTTGTGATACTTGAAGAATTTCTCCCCTTGAAGCTCTCCAAAATGGCCCACACCAAATGATAAATGGGAAGGGAAAAATGCCAATTCCCGCCTTTTAAAGAACCTTTCTACCCAGACGACTTTTGCATCTACGGTCCTTTAGCCGCTTCTGGGGCTCTGTTTCTGTAGCGTCTTCTTTGCACCTGTGCTCTTCTCCGCTTCTGCGTCCTTCACCTTCACACCTGCATTCCCGCAGGTGCACCCAAATGATCGCTCATGCGACTCCCCTGCTCCATTCCTTTTTCCGCTTCTGTGGCTTCCTTCCCATTTTAGTGGTGCCCACTCTGTAGGTGTGATTACACTAGTAGTCCTCTAACTTGAGCAGCTCCTCAACTCCAAACCTTTATCCTTTAACCACTCGGAATCAACCCGAGGCCCCCGAGACCCCATCCAATCATACTAACTAATCCCAAAACATAATGCGGTCCTGCTCGAGGCCTTAAACCACATTAAACAATGCTTAAACCATGAATCCCCCTCCAATCCAAGCTTAATAAACTTTAGAACTTCAAACTTCAACATTCGATGCTGAAACCTATCAAATCACGTCCGATTGACCTTAGATTGTGCACACAAGTCATATTCAATATTACGGACCTGCTCCAACTTCCGAAATCGAAATTTGACCTCGATATCAAAAAGTCCATTTCTGGTCAAACTTCTCAAAAACCTTCAAATTTCTAACTTTCGCCAAATGACTCCAAAATGACCTACGGACCTCCAAATCCACTTCCGATTGCTCCCCAATACCAGAATCACCATATGTAGCTATTCCTAGTCTTGGAATCCCAAACGGACATCGATAATACTGAAATGTACTTCAACCCAAATTTATGATATTCTTCCAAAATGCTAACTTTCACAATAGGTGCTGAAATCCTCTCCATTCATCCAAAACCCGATCTGGACTTACTCCCAAGTCCACAATCATCATACGAACCTGTTGAAACCTTCAATTCCTGTTCCCGAGTTTGTTTACTCAAAAATCCAATCTTAGATAATTTTTCCAACTTAAAGCTTTCGAAATGAGAATTCTTCTTCCAATTCAACTCCGAGCTTCCCGGAATTCAATTACGACCATGCGTACAAGTCATAATACCTGATGTGGAGCTGAACATGGCCTCAAGCTACCAAACGACATGCTAGAGTTTAAAACGACTGGTCGGGTCATTACAAGGAAGAAGGAGGAAACGGTGAACAAAAGTTTTTAAGTAAGAAATACACATTTTAGGCGCGTGTATTTCACCACTTTGCATGCATCTGGTTATAGCTTTTTGAAGGGTACATAATTTACTTTAAAATAGTTGTGGAGGGTAATAGTACCCCCAAAAAGAAAAGGTGTGTTGTTGGTAATATGATCATAGGTCGGGGAGGATTTTATGCATTATTCCTTCCTTTTTCATTCATGATATTGGTGTTTGCTGGAAGTTGTGTTTACAGAAAGCCGATGTTGTATGTTCTATATTATCCATCCACATTTATGTTTTTTTTTTAAAGTTAAGTATCTGAATGACTAGCTTGAATTGGTTGACTTTAGAGTATTGGTCTTGGGCACTACATCTGTGAGTTCGAACTTGTAGTATTAATTGTCACAACCCTTTATTTACCCCAAAAGATATATACGTTATGGATTTTTGTGGGTTAAAGAGTTTTTTCAATTAAAGTGATATTTTTGAAGTATGGATTATTATTATTCAGATTCACCACTTGGAATTGATTTATGAGTGTTCCAAGTCGCCTTTTATTTGAATCCATATTCAAAGGAAGATTTGACTCTTTTATTTGAACCCATGTTATGCTCTTCAGGCCAGGCCTAAGGTAGAGGCTTCAGATGCAGTTATTACACATACGATTCTGGTTAGTGATAGAGATGCTTCAGTGTTATTTGATCTGGGGTCTACGTATTCGTATGTGTCATCTTATTTTTCCCCGTATTTGGTCATGCCTAGCGATGCATTGGGTATTTCTATTTATGTGTCTACACTGGTGGATGACTCTATTATGGTCGATCGAGTCCATCGTTCTTGTGTTGTGATGATTGGAGGTCTTGAGACTCGCGTAGATCTGTTGCTTTTAGACATGGTTGACTTCGACATTATATTGGGGATGTACTGGTTATCACGCTATCTTGGATTGCCATGCCAAGACTGTGACCTTAGCTTTACCGGGTATGCCTCATTTAGAGTGGAGAGGGACTCCTGGTCATTCTATTCGTAGTGTCATATCGTATGTGAAGGCTCGGCATATGGTCAAGAAGGGGTGTTTGCCCTATTTAGCCTATGTTCGTGATTCTAGTGCTGAGGTTCCCTCTATTGATTCGGTGCCCGTTGTTTGTGAGTTCCTTGATATTTTTCCTTCAGACCCGCCGGGTATGCCGCCCGATGGGGATATTGACCAGATTGACACAGAAAGGTGCCCAGTTCAGATGGTTGGATGAGTGTAAGGCGAGCTTTTAGAAACTCAAGACAGCTCTGACTACGGCACCAGTGTTGGTTTTGCCCACAGGATCTGGGCCTTGTACAGTCTATTGTGACACTTCTCGTGTTGGGCTTGGGGTAGTGTTGATGCAGTATGGCAAGGTCATTGCCTATGCTTCGAGGCAGTTGAAGATTCATGAGAAGAACTATCCAGTTCATGATTTGGAGTTGGCAGCCATAGTTCATGCATTGAAAATTTAGAGGCATTATCTGTATGGCGTGGCATATGAGGTGTTCACGGATCACAAGAATCTTCAGTGCTTGTTTAAGCAAAAGGAGTTGAATTTGAGGTAGAGAAGGTGGTTAGAGTTGTTGAAGGATTACGATATTACCATCTTATATCACCCGGGAAAGGCCAATGTGGTGGCCGATGCTTTGAGTAGGAAGTCAGCCAGTATGGGCAGTCTTGCTTATATTCCAGTCGGTGAGAGGCCACTTGCTTTGGATGTACAGGCTTTAGCCAATCAGTATGTGAGACTGGATGTTTCTGACCCCAGTGATGTGTTAGCTTGCACGGTTGCTCGTTCTTCATTATTGGAGCGTATCTGTGATCGGCAGTATAACGATCCCCATTTGCGTGTCCTGAGAGTCATAGTGCAGTGCGGAGGTGCCAGGCAGGTTACCTTAGATGATGATGGAGTTTTGATATTGCAGGGTCGAGTATGTGTGCCTAATGTGGATGGGCTCCGTGAGTTGATATTGGAGGAGGCCCATTGCTCCCAGTACTCTATTTATCTAGGCGCCGCGAAGATGTATTAGGATTTGCGGCAACATTATTGGTGGCGTAGAATAAAGAAGGATATCATAGCATATGTGGCTCGTTGTTTGAATTGTCAGCAGGTTAAGTATGAGCATCCGAGGCCTGGTGGTGTATTTTAGAGGATTGAGAATCCCGAGTGGAAGTGGGAGCGGATCACCATGGACTTCGTTACTGGACTTCCACTGACTCGGAAGATGTTCAATGCAGTATGGGTCATTGTTGATAGGCTAACCAAGTCAGCGTATTTCATTCCTGTGGCAGTCTCCTATACTTCTAAGAGGTTTATTGAGATCTATATTCGGGATACTGTTCGCCTTCATGTTGTGCCCGTATCTATCATTTCGAATAGGGGTACGCAGTTTATCTCACGCTTCTGGCGAGCAGTTCAGTGAGAGTTGGGCATACGGGTTGAATTGAGCACATCATTTCATCCCCAGACGGATGGTCAGTTCGAGCGGACTATTTAGATTTTGGAGGATATGCTCTGAGCTTGTGTTGTTAACTTTAGAGGTTCGTGGGATAAGTTCTTGCCTTTAACAGAGTTTGCCTACAACAACAGCTACCAGTCGAGCATCCAGATGGCTCCTTATGAGGCCTTATATGGTAGGCATTGTCAGTCTTCGGTTGGATGGTTTGAGCCGGGAGAGGCTCGATTGTTGGGTACGAATCTGGTTCAGGAGACCCTGGACAAGATCAGGATCATTTAGGATAGGCTTCGTTCAGCTCAGTCTAGGCAAAAGAGCTATGCAGACCGCAAGGTTAGTGTGACGACCCAAAGGGTCATCACCTATTTAAATTGAATTTTGTGTCTCTGAGGCATTGAAAACCTCATTTAAGTCACCTCGATTTGTGTGCACAGTCCGAGCGCATAGCCGAAAAGCTTAAATGTGAAATTCTATGAAAAATGCTAAATTTTGATGTTAAAATAAATAAATTTGACTTTGGTCAACATTTTGGGTAAACAGACCGGACCCGTGATTTGACAGTCCCGGAGGGTCCGTAGAAAAATAAGGGACTCAGGCGTATGCCTGAAATTGAATTCTGAGGTCCCGAACCCGAGAAATGATTTTTTGAGAGAAATTGTTTTTCTTAAATTGTTATGGAAAACTGAAAAGATATTTGATTAGAATGTATTGGTATCGGGCCCGCATTTATTTTTTAGTGCTCGGTACAGGTCTTATATATGTTTTAAGTCACTCGTGTGAAATTTGGTTGAAAACGGACATCATTTGACGTGATTCGGACCTACATTGAAAATTTGGATATTTTATGAGGTTCGAAAGAATTCTTGGATTTTGAGGTTTAATTCGATATATATGATGTTATTTTGGCGATTTGATCGTGCGAATAAGTCTGTAGGATGTTTTTGAGATTGTGTGCATATTTGGTTTGGAGCTACGAGGGCTCGGGTAAGTTTTGGATGGGCCACGAGTGCATTCTTGAACTTTGAAAATTTTCTGGTATGCCTACTCTGCAGTTTTCGCATTTGCAAAGAAAGTCTGGCAAATGCGAGCTTGTAAATGTGAGCCTGACATCGCAAATGCGAGGAAGGGGAATCTGTGTTGTTTTCGCAAATGCGACAAATGGTTCGCTATTGCGGAACTGGGTATTTCGCAAATGCGACATCTTTTGTCGCAAATGAGAAGCCCTCATTTTTGTTCAGTGTTCGCAAATGGGAACTTCATTTCGGAATTCCCATGTCAGGTCGGGGTTTGCAATTGCAAACCCCTGTTCGCAATTCCCATATCTGCAACCTGTATTTTTTATACTTACTCGATTTTTTGAGCAATTTTTAGCATTCTTTCAAAACACAAGCTTCTTTGGGCGATTTTCCAAGAACAAGTCTTCTTCCAAATCAATTGTAAGTTAGTTTTTACTCATTTATTTCAATCATTAACATCATTTAACATGTTTTCAACTTAAAATCAATGATTTTCATGGGTGAAATTGGGTGTTCTGGGTGGAACCTAGGTTTTTTCAAAACTTGGGGATTTGGACCTCAATTTGAGGTCCGATGTCAAAACAAATTATATATTTGAGTTCATGGGAGAATGGGTAATCAGGTTTTGGTTCGAACCTCGGTTTTTGACCACGTGGGCCGAGGGCAATTTTTGACTTTTTGGGTAAAACTTTGGAAAACTCATTTTCATGCATCGTGGTTGATTCATTTAGTGTTTATTAATGTAATTAAGCAATATGTGATTAGATACGGGCGAATTGGAGGTGAAATCACGGGGTAAAGTTGTAATTGAGGATTGAGTTGTATTCAAGGCATTGAGGTAAGTATTTGGTCTAACCCTAGTTTGAAGGACTAGGAGTTGAGTCTTATTTGCTAATTGCTTCTTGTCGCGCATGAAGTATAGGCATTGTGACGAGTATCTATACGTTGGTGTCGAGCATGACCGCGAGTCTTAAATTGATAGTTGTTATGTTCTTAAATGACACTTTGAATGCTTTAAATTAATGATTATTGATATTGAGTAGAGATTTGGTTTATTCTCGTGGACTTTATTTATGCTTGAGTCCTGATATTAATCGAGTTGAGTAAGAATTGACCTAGGATTTGGTTATAGCTGATTTTCCCTTGCCGGGATGTTTATTTTGATATTGTTGTTCCTTTGCCGGGAAATTATTATTATATTGCTTTATTTTCCTTTCCAGAAATTTTATTGTGACTTTGTGTTGAACTGAAATAGGAGCGGATGGTACGCCTACCACAAGTTATGATTGAAATAGGAGTGGGTGGTACGACTACCACAAGATATTGACTGAAATGGGAGCGGGTGGTACGCCTACCACAAGATATTTGATGAAATGGGAGCAGGCGGTACACCTACCATAAGATTTGATGAAATGGGAGCGGGTGGTACATCTACCATGGAAACATTGAGAAATAGGATCGGGTTGCACGCCTGCAACGAGATGTGTATTGACAGTGAAATTTGTTTTTATTTCCCTTATCCGTGTTAGATTTAATTTATTGATGTTCCTTATTGTTCTCCTAAATTTCTGTATTATTTGTTATCCCTGAAGCATGTTCCCCTCCCATTTAAAATGGTTATTTTGTTATTTTCCCACTGTACAAATATATATAACTGCACAGGTTTCTGTGGTAGTCCTGTCTAGCCTCGTCGCTACTTCGCCGGGGTTAGGCTAGGTACTTACCAACATATGGGGTCGGTTATGATAATACTACACTCTGTGCTCTTTTGCACAGATCCAGGTACTCGATAGCAGCAGTAGTTCGGGAGTCTTCCTTCAGTCCACCAAGACACTGAGGTAGCCTTGCAAGCGTCCGCAGGCCTGGCGTCTCCTCTATATAACTTCTCGTTCTATTTTCGAGACATACAATGTTATTTTTCCTTCAAATTGTTGTATTTAGTATTCTTAGTAGTCTGTGGATGTTGTGACACCGGTTCTTGGGTAGAGGCATTTGATGATTTCTGCATTATTACTCAGTTTATTTAATTTAAGTCTTTCGCTTTAATTTTATATTTTCGTTGTTATTTAAATATGTAACGTTGTTGTTATGATTGATAAAAAGAATCTAAAATGAAAGAGTTAGGAGTTATGATTTGTGTCTTGCCTAGCTTCTACGAGTAGGCGTCATCACGACTCTCGAAGGTGGGAAATCCGGGTCGTGACAAGTTGGTATCAGAGCTCTAGGTTACATGGGTCTCACAACTCATAGACAAGCTTAGTAGACTCTGAGGGATCAGTACGGAGACATCTGTATTTATCCCCAGAGGCTACAGAGTTAGGAAAAGTTACATATTTTTTCTTTCTTGTCGTGCGGTTTGGTTTCTCAATGCTAATTGAAATTCTACTCTGTTCTTTTGCAGATGGCGAGAACACGCGCTTCCTCATCTTTTGATCAGTAGTCCGAGCCCCAGGCAGCTCCCACTAGGGGCAGACAGTGAGATCGAGGTCGTGCTAGAGGCCAAGGTAGGGCAGAGCTCAGCCCCGAGTAGCAGCACCAGTGGTGGAGCCTCAGGTTGACTTTTACAAGGAGGTTCCAACCCTAGCCCCAGTAGTTTTGGTGGGCCCAGCTCAGGTCCTAGAGGGGTTTATTGCTACCCCTGTTCTTCAGGACACTCTGGTCTGATTGGTGGGTCTCATTTGAGAGTGTTACCTGAGCAGGTTTGCTTCCAGTAGCACCAGCCGTCTCTCAGGCTGGAGGAGGGACCCAGACTTCTGTTACTCGTACTTCAGAGCATGTAGCCCCCCAGATTCAGATTTTAGCAGTTCAACCAGCCGGAGCAGCTCAGTCAGGTGTGGTATCCCAGGCCGGTGATAGAGCAGCTATGTCTGCCGATACTTTGTGGAGAGTGAACAAGTTCACCAAGCTCTTCACTACTACCTTCAGCGATGCATCTACCGAGGATCCTCAGGATTATTTGGATAGCTGCCACGAGGTTCTTCGGAACATGGGTATTGTTGAGACCAATGGGGTTGATTGCACTACATTTCGGTGTTCTGGATCCACCAAGACTTGGTGAGGGGATTATCGCTTAGCTAGACCAGCAGGGCTGCCAGCCTTGACCTGGGATCAGTTCACGCAGCTATTTCTAGAGAAGTTTCTCCCTATTAGATAGCGAGAGGCCTATCGGAGGCAGTTCGAGCGTCTCCAACAGGGATCCATAACAATCACCCAGTACGAGACCAGGTTTATTGATTTGGCTGGCCATGCTCTTGTTATACTTCCCACTAAAAGGGAGAGAGTGAGACGGTTTATTGATGGACTCATTCAGCCTATTCGTCTCCAGATGGCTAGAGAGACCGGGAGCAAGATATTCTTTTAAAAGGCGGCCAATGTGGTCCGGAAGATTGAGATGGTATTATCACAGGGGGTGGTCATAGAGCAGACAAGAGACCCCGTCAGTCAAGCCGATTTAGTGGTGCCTCGTCTGGAGGCAAAGATTTGTATGATAGGGGCCAGCCTTCTAGGCCTTTCTAGTCAGCCCTCCAGGTTTCTCACGGTGCTTATGGTAGCTGTGGTCCTTAGATGTAGTATTCCGATCTGCAGTCCTTCAGTGCACCACCAGCACCTATTAGTGCACCACCGCTTCAGAGTTTCCAGGGTCGTCAGTCCCAGCAGCTGAGGGCTTGTTTTACTTATGGTGACACGAGGCACATTTTTAGGTATTGCCCTCGCGCGCTAGGTGGCTCTTAGCATCAGAGTTCTCGTGCCATGGTTCAGGCACCAGGTGTTCCACGGCCCGCCCAGCCAGCTAGAGGTGGAGGTAGAGGTACTAGAGGCAGAGCGAGAGGTCATAAAGGTAAAGCTCAGAGCGCTAGAGGTGGAGGCCAGCCAGCAGCAGGTCGACCTAGAGAGGTAGATTAGAGTGGTGTGGCCTAGTCCCGATGTTATGCTCTTCAGTCCAGGCCCTAGACATAGGCTTTAGATGCGGTTATTACAGGTATGGTTCAGGTTTGTGATAGAGATGCTTCAGTTTTATTTGATCTGGGATCTATGTATTCGTATGTGTCATCTTATTTTGCCCCGTATTTGGTCATGCCTAGTGATGCATTGGGTATTCTTGTTTATGTGTCTATGCCGGTGGGTGACTCCATTATGGTTGATCGAGTCTATCGTTATTGTGTTGTGGTGATTGGGGGTCTGGAGACTCATGTCGATTTGTTGCTTTTAGACATGGTTAACTTTGATATTATATTGGGGATGGACTACTTATCACGCTATCTTGGACTGTCATACCAAGAGCTGTGACCTTAGCTTTATCGGGTATGTCTCGTTTAGAGTGGAGAGGGACTCCTGATCATTATACCCAAAGTGTTATATCGTATGTAAAGTCTCGATGTATGGTCGAGAAGGGGTGTTTGGCCTATTTAGCCTATGTTCGGGATTCCAGTGCTAAGGTTCCCTCTATTGATTATGTGCCCGTTGTTTGTGAGTTCCCTGATGCTTTTCCTTCAGACTGTCGGGTATGCCGCCCAACAGTGATATTGCTTTCTGCATTGATCTAGTTTCGGGCACTCAGCCCATTTCTATTTGGCCATATCGTATGGCCCCGCCAGAGGTGAAGGAGCTAAAGAAACAGTTGCAGGATTTGCTTGAGAAGGGTTTCATTAGACCCAGTATCTCACCTTGGGGTGTGCCGATGTTATTTTTCAAGAAGAAGGATGGGTCAATGAGAATGTGTATTGATTACCGGAAATTAGATAAGGTAACGATCAAGAATAAGTATCCACTACCAAGGATTGATGATTTGTTCGTCCAGCTTCAGGGTGCCAGGGTATTTTCCAAGATTGACTTACGATCTGGCTACCATCAGTTGCGAATTAAGGCATCTGATGTCCCTAAGACAGCCTTCCGCACTCGGTACAAGCATTATGAGTTCTTGGTTATGTCATTCGGGTTGACAAATGCCCTAGCAGCTTTCATGGACTTGATGAACCAAGTGTCCAGTCCTTATTTGGACTCATTCATGGTAGTTTTCATTAATGATATATTGATATACTCCCGCAGCCAAGAGGAGCATAAGCAGCACCTCAGAGTGGTCTTCAGACTCTGAGGGATAGTCTGTTATATGCTAAGCTCTCGAAGTGTGAATTCTGGTTGGGTTCAGTTGCATTTTTGGGCCATGTTTTATCAGTAGAGGTTATTCAGGTGGACCCAAAGAAGATTGAGGCAGACAAAAATTGGCCTAGACCAGCATCAACTACAGAGATTCGGAGTTTCTTAGGGGTTGGCAGGCTACTGTCAACGGTTTGTGGAGGGATTTTCATCTATTTCCGCCTCGATGACCAGATTGACCCATAAGGGTACCCAGTTTAAATGGTCGGATGAGTGTGAGGCGAGCTTTCATAAGCTCAAGATAGCTCTGACTACGGCACTGGTGTTGGTTTTGCCCAAAGATTCAGGGCCTTATACAGTTTATTGTGATATTTCCCGCGTTGGTCTTGGAATAGTGTTGATGCAGGATGACAAGGTCATTGCTTATGCTTCGAGGCAGTTGAAGATTCATGAGAAGAACTATCTGGTTCATGATTTGGAGTTGGCAGCCATAGTTCACGCATTGAAGATTTGGAATGTGAGGTGTTCATTATCTATATGGCGTGGAATGTGAGGTGTTCACGGATCACAGGAGTCTTCAGCACTTGTTCAAGAAAAAGGAGTTTAATTTGATGTAGAGGAGGTGGTTGGAGTTGCTGAAGGATTATGATATCACCATCTTATATCACCCGGGAAAGGCCAATGTGGTGGCCGATGCATTAAGTAAAAATTTAGCCAGTATGGGCAGTCTTGCTTACATTCCGGTAGGTGAGAGGCTGCTTGCTTTGGATGTTCAGGCCTTAGCCAATCAGTTTGTGAGGCTAGATGTTTCTAAGCCCAGTCGTGTGTTAGCTTGCACGGTCGCTCGTTCTTCATTATTGGAGCGTATCCGTGATCGGCAGTATGATGATCCCCATTTGTGTGTCCTTAGAGACATGGTGTAGCGCGGAGGTGCTAGGCATGTTACCTTAGACGATGATTAAGTTTTGAGATTTCATGGTTGAGTTTGTGTGCCTAATGTGGATGGACTCCGAGTGTTGATTTTGGAGGAGGCCCATAGCTCTCGGTACTCTATTCATCTGGGCGCCGCGAAGATGTATCAGGATTTGCGGCAGCATTATTGGTGGCGTAGAATGAAGAAGAATATCGTAGCATATGTGTCTTGTTGTTTGAATTGTCAGCAGGTTAAGTATGAGTATCAGAGGCCTGGTGGTTTATTTCATAGGATTGAGCTTCCCGAGTGGAAGTGGAAACGGATTACTATAGATTTTGTTACTGGACTTCCGCAGACTCGGAAGAAGTTCTGCAATACGGATCATTATTGATAGGCTGACCAAGTTAGCGCATTTTATTCCTATTGAAGTCTTCTATTCTTCTGAGAGGTTTGCTGAGATCTATATTCGGGAGATTGTTTGCCTTCAAGGTGTGCCCGTGTCTATCATTTCGGACCGGGGTATGCAGTTTACCTCGCGCTTCTGGAGAGCACTTCAACGGGAGTTGGTCACACAGGTTGAGTTGAG
Source organism: Nicotiana glauca (assembly GCA_026770625.1). Lineage (NCBI taxonomy): Eukaryota > Viridiplantae > Streptophyta > Magnoliopsida > Solanales > Solanaceae > Nicotiana > Nicotiana glauca. Next base: position 24,934 of record MU736328.1, read on the forward strand.
TACAACATTTCATCCCGAAACGGACGGTCAGTCCGAGCGGACTATTTAGATTTTAGAGGATATGCTCCGAGCTTGTGTTATTGACTTTGGAGGTTCGTGGGATCAATTCTTGCCTTTAGAGGAGTTTGCCTACAACAACAGCTACCAGTCGAGCATCCAGATGGCTCCTTATGAGGCTTTATATGGTAGGTGATGTCGTTCTCCGGTTAGATGTTTTGAGCTGGGGGAGGCTCGGTTGTTGGGTACGGATTTGGTTCAGGAGGCCTTGGACAAGGTCAGGATCATTCAGGATAGGCTTCGCTCAGCTCAGTCCAGGCAAAAGAGCTATGCAAACCGCAAGGTTTGAGATGTCGCTTTTATGGTTGGTGAGCGGGTATTGCTCCGAGTGTCGCCTATGAAAGGCGTGACGAGATTTGGGAAGAAGGTCAAGCTTAGCCCTAGGTTCATTGTCCGTTTGATATTCTTGATCGAGTGGGAGAGGTGGCTTATAGACTTGCTTTGCCGCAGAGCTTATCATCCATGCATCCAGTGTTTCATGTGTCCATTCTTCGGAGATATCACGGCGATCCCACCCACGTGTTAGATTTCACCACTGTCCAGTTGGACAAGGACTTGCCTTATGAGGAAGAGCCGCTAGCTATTCTAGACCGGCAGGTTCGTCAGTTGAAATCCAAGAGTTTCCTTTCTGTTCGTGTTAGGTGGAGAGGTCAGCCTCCTAAGGCATCAACCTGGGAGTCCGAGTTCGATATGCGAAGCCGTTATCCTCATCTTTTCCCCGACTCAGGTACTTCCTTCTTTTGCCCGTTCGAGGATGAACAGTTGTTTTAGAAGTGGAGAATGTGATGACCCAAAGAGTCATCACCTATTTTAATTGAATTCTGTGTCTCCAAGGCATTGAAAACCTCATTTAGAGTTACCTCGATTTGTGTGCGCAGTCCGGGTGCGTATCCGGAAAGCTTAAATGTGAAATTCTGTGAAAAAGGCTAAATTTTTATGTTAAAATGAATAAATTTAACTTTGATCAATATTTTGGGTAAACAGACCCGTGATTTGACGGTCCCAGAGGGTCTGTAGAAAAATAAGGGACTTGGGTGCATGCTCGGAATCGAATTCCAAGGTCCCGAGCCCGAGAAATAAATTTTTGAGAGAAATTATTTTTCTGAAATTGTTAAGGAAAATTGAAAAGATATTTGATTAGAACGTATTGGTATTGGGACCGTATTTTGTTTTCGGCTCCTGGTACAGGTCTTATATATGTTTTAAGTCATTCCTGTGAAATTTTGTTGAAAACGGATGTCGTTTGACGTGATTTGGACCTAAATTGGAAAATCTGATGTTTTTTTAGGTTTGAACGAATTATTGGATTTTGAGGTTTAATTTGATGTATATGATGTTATTTTGGCGATTTGATCACGCGAATAAGTCTGTAGGATATTTTTGAGGTTGGTGCATATTTGGTTTGGAGCCCTGAGGGCTCGGGTGAGTTTTGGATATGGCACGAGTGCATTCATGAACTTTGAAAATTTTCTGGTATGCCTGCTCTGCAGTTCTCGCATTTGCGAAGCAGGTCTCGCAAATGCAATGAATGCGAGCCTGACATCGCAAAGCGAGGAAGGGGAATCTGTGTTGTGTTCGCAAATGCGACCAACGGTTTGCAAATTCGGAACTGGGTATTTCGCAAATGCGACATCTTTTGTCGCAAATGCGAAGCCCTCATTTTTGTTCAGTGTTCGCAAATGCGAACTTCATTTCGCAATTCCCATGTCAGGTCGGGGTTTGCAATTGTGAACCCCTGTTCACAATTCCCATATCTGCAACCTGCATTTTTTATACTTACTCGATTTGTGAGCAATTTTCGACATTCTTTCAAAACACAAACTTCTATGGGCGATTTTCCAAGAACAAGTCTTCTTCCAAATAAATTGTAAGTTAGTTTTTACTCATTTCTTTATCATTAACATTATTTAATATGTTTTCAACTTAAAATCAACGATTTTCATGGGTGAAATTGGGTGTTTTGGGTAGAACCTAGGTTTTTTCAAAAATTGGGGATTTGGACCTCAATTTGAGGTCCGATTTCAAAACAAATTATATATTTGAGTTCATGGGAGAATGTGTAATCGGTTTTTGGTTTGAACCTCGGGTTTTGACCACGTGGGCCCGAGGGAGATTTTTGACTTTTTGGGTAAAACTTTGGAAAACTCATTTTCAGACATCGGGGTTGATTCATTTAGTGTTTATTAATGTAATTAAGCAATTTATGATTAGATACAAGCGAATTGGAGGTGAAATCACGGGGTAAAGCTGTAATTGAGGCTTGAGTTGTATTCAAGGCATTGAGGTAAGTGTTTGGTCTAACCCTAGCTTGAGGGACTAGGAGTTGAGTCTTATTTGCTAATTGATTCTTGTCGAGTACGACGTATAGGCATGGTGAATACGACGTATAGGCATGGTGACGAGTATCTATACGTTGGTGTCGAGCATGACCGTGAGTCTTAAATTGATAGTTGTTGTGTTCTTAAATGACACTTCGGATGCTTTAAATTGATGACTCTTAATATTGAGTAGAGTTTTGGTTTATTCTCGTGGACTTTATTTGTGCTTGAGTTCTAATATTAATCGAGCTGAGTAAGAATTGAGCTAGGATTTGGTTATAGCTGATTCTCCCTTACCGAGATGGTTATTTTGATATTGTTGTTCCCTTGATAGGAAATTATTATTATATTGCTTTTGTTTTCCTTGCCGGAAATTTTATTGTGACTTTGTGTTGAAATAAAATGGGATCGGGTGGTACGCCTACCACGAATTATGGTTGAAATAGTATCGGGTGCTACGCCTACCACGAGTTATGATTGAAATGGGATCGGGTGGTACGCCTACCATAATATATTGATTGAAATGGGAGTGGGTGGTACGCCTACCACAAGATATTGATTGAAATGGGAGTGGGTGGTACGCCTACCACAACATATTGATTGAAATGGGAGCGGGTGGTACGCCTACCACAAGATATTAATGAAATGGGAGCGGGTGGTATGCCTACCACAAGATTTGATGAAATGGGAGCGGGCGGTACGCCTACCACGGAAACATTGAGAAATAGGATCGGGTTGCATGCGTGCAACGAGATGTGTACTGACAGTGAAATATGCTTTTATTTCCCTTATCCGTGTTAGATTTAATTTATTGATGTTCCTTATTGTTCTCCTGAATTTCTGTATTATTTGTTATCCCCGAAGCATGTTCCCCTCCCATTTAAAAGGGTTATTTTGTTATTTTCCCGTTGTAGAAATATATATAACTGCACAGGTTTATGTGATAGTCCTGTCTAGCCTCGTCACTACTTTGCCGGGGTTAGGCTAGGCACTTACCAGCACATGGGGTCGTTTGTGCAGATACTACACTCTGTGCTCTTTTGCACAGATCCATGTATCGAACAGTAGAAGTAGTTCTGGAGTATTCCTTCAGTCCACCGAGATACTGAGGTAGCCTTCAAGGCATCCGTAGGCCCGCGTCTCCTCTATCTTACTTCTCATTATGTTATCTCATGTTTCGAGACATACATTGTTATTTTTCCTTCAAACTGTTGTATTTAGTATTCTTAGTAGTCCGTGAATATTGTGACACCGATTCTTGGGTAAAGGCATTTGATGATTTCTACATTATTGCTCAGTTTATTTAGTTTAATTCTTCCGCTGTTATTTAAATATGTATCGATGTTGTTATGATTGATAAAAAGAATCTAAAATGAAAGAGTTAAGAGTTATGATTTGTGGCTTGCCTAGCTTCTACGAGTAGGTGCCATCACGACTCCCGAGGGTGGAAAATTCAGGTCGTGATAGTTCGAGATGTGGCCTTTATGGTTGGTGAGCGGGTATTGCTCCGATTGTCGTCTATGAAGGGTGTGATGAGGTTTGTGAAGAAGGGAAAGCTTATCCCTAGGTTCATTGGTATGTTTGAGATTCTTGATCGAGTGGGAGATGTGGCTTATAGACTTGCTTTGCCACCGAGCTTATCCGTTGTACATCTAGTGTTTCATGTGTCCATGCTTAGGAGGTATCACGGCGATCCAGACAATGCTGTCCAGTTGGACAAGGACTTGTCTTATGAGGAGGAGCCGGTGGCTATTCTAGACAGGCAGGTTCGTCAGTTAAGGTCGAACAGTTTTCCTTCTGTTCGTGTTCAGTGGAGAGGTCAGCCTCCTGAGGCATAGATCTGGGAGTCCGAGTCCGATATGCGAAGCCATTATTCTCATCTTTTCCCCGACTCAGGTACTTCATTCTTCTGTCCGTTCGAGGACGAACGGTTGTTTTAGAGGTGGAGAATATGACGACCCAAAGGGGTCATCACCTACTTTAAATGAATTATGTACTTCTGAGGCCTTGAAAACCTCATTTAGAGTTGCCTCTATTTGCGTGCGTAGTCGGGTCTCATAGCCGGAAAGCTTAAATATGAAATTCTGTGAAAAATGCTAAGTTTTAATGTTAAAATAAATAAATTTGACTCTGGTCAACTTTTGGGTAAATGGACCCGGACCCGTGATTTCACGGTCCCGGAGGGTTCGTAGGAAAATATGGGACTCGGGCGTATGCCCGAAATTGAATTCCGAGGTCACGAGCCCGAGAAATGAATTTTTAAAAGAAATTGTTTTTTTTAAATTGTTAAGGAAAATTGAAATGATATTTGATTAGAACGTGTTGGTATCGGGCCCGTATTTTGGTTCCGGCGCTCGGTACAGGTCTTATATATGTTCTAAGTCCTTCTTGTAAACTTTGGTTAAAATCAGACGTCGTTTGACGTGTTTCGTACTTAAAGTTCGAAATTTGAAACTTAATGAAGTTTGAGGAAAAATTCATGATTTTCAGGTTTGATTCCTTGTTTTTAGGCTAATTAGGCGATTTGATAGCACGGATAAGTTTGTATGATGTTGTTGAGTTAGTACATGTGTTTGGTTGGGATCCCCGAGGGCTCAGGAGTGTTTCGGAATGGTTTTGGCTTGAGAAGTGTTGCAGGTTTTCTGCAGGTATTCTGCAGTTAGTGCCCAGGGATCTTACCCTTCGCGTTCGCATGGCCTCACTCACGAACGCGTAAGGCAAAGATCCCAAGTGCCTTGTTTATTCATCGCGAACGTGAAGCTCAAGGAGGGAGACCCTTCGCGAACGCGACCCGTTACTCGCGAACACGTAGGGTACAGAGAGAAGGGGTCACCAGTTGTTCTACGCGAACGCATCTGTATTCACGCGAAAGCGAGGCTCTAGGAGAATTACTCTCCGAAAACGCGAGCCGCTGTACGCGAACGTGAAGGCCTGTAGGACTGACTCATCGCGAACGCGTGAGTCATTCGCGAATGCAAAGAAGTATATTTGCCCAATTATTTTAAATATTCAGAAACAATAGCCATTTGGGATTCACTAAAAATTCCACAAAACATTTCTTCTCCAAGCCCTTTGGCGACCATTGAAGCGATTCTTCACCAAAATCTCTTCGGTTAATAATCCTTAACTTATTTTCTTTCATTTCCTTCAACATATAATGAATTTCTAGGCCTAAAACATATGATTAAGGGTAGAAAATTAGGGATTTGGGTAGAGTTAGGGCTTTTTTATTTTTCTTAATTTAGACCTCGTTTTAGGGTCGAATTTGAAAATAAATTATATATTTGGGCCCGTGGGTGAATGGGGGATTTGATTTTGGTCCGAACCTCGTGTTTTGAACAAGCAGGTCCGGGGTCGATTTTTGAGTTTTTGGGAAGAATGATGGAAAAGCTATAATTAGGCATTGGGTTCGAATTGTTTAGCATTATTTGAATTTATGAAGTTGTTTGTGTATAGATACGATAGATTGGGAGCTGAATTCGAAAGGAAAGGCAGCTGTTGAGGATTGAGTTGGCCGTGGAAGTTCAAGGTAAGTGTTTGGTTTAACCCTAGCTTGAGGGATTAGGAGTTGAGTCTTATTTGCTAATTGCTACTTGTTGAGTACGGCGTATAGGCATGGTGACGAGTATCTATATGTTGGTGTCGAGCATGACCGTGAGTCTTAAATTGATAGTTGTTGTGTTCTTAAATGACACTTCGAATGCTTTAAATTGATGACTCTTGATATTGAATAGAGATTTAGTTTATTCTCATGGACTTTATTTATGCTTGAGTACTGGTATTAATCGAGCTGAGTAAGAGTTGAGCTAGGATTTGGTTATAGTTGATTCTCCCTTGCCGGGATGGTTATTTTGATATTGTTGTTCCCTTGCCGGGAAATTATTATTATATTGCTTTGTTTTCCTTGCCGGAATTTTATTGTGACTTTGTGTTGAATTGAAATGGGAGTGGATGGTATGCCTACCACAAGTTATTGATTGAAATGGGAGCGGGTGGTAAGCCTACCATAAGTTATTGATTGAAATGGGAGCGGGTGGTACGCCTACTACAAGTTATTGATTGAAATAGGAGCGGGTGGTATGCCTACCACAAGATATTGATGAAATGGGAGCGGGTGGTACGCCTACCATGGAAATATTGAGAAATGGGATCAGGTTGCATGCCTGCAACGAAATGTGTACTGACAATGAAATCTGCTTTTATTTGCCTTATCCGTGTTAGAGTTAATTTATTGAAGTTCCTTATTATTCTCTTGAAATTTTGTATTATCTGATATCCCCAAATCATGTCCCTCTCCCAATTAAAATATTTATTCTTGTTATTTTCCCGTTGTAGATATATATATATATATATATATATATAAAAAACTGCACAGGTTTATGTGGTAGTCCTGTCTAGCCTCGTCACTAATTCGCTGGGGTTAGGTTAGGCACTTACTAGCATATGGGGTCGGTTGTGCTTATACTACACTCTGTGCTCTTTTGCACAGATCCAGGTACCGAACAACAACAGTAGTTCGGGAGCTAGTCTTCAGTCCATGAGATTCTCGAGGTAGTCCTGCAGGCGTTCGCAGGCCCGGCATCTCCTCTATCTTTATTTATGATCTATTTTCTTCTGTATCTGGGACAGACTTTATTCCTTGTTTCAGACAGTTATATGTAGCACTCTTAGATAGTCCTTGAATGTTGTGACACTAGTCCTGGGTAGAGGCATATGTGGATTTTCCTTATTATTTTGGTTTACTTCGTTTAAGTCTTCCACTAAATTATGAATTCCGTTGTTGTTTAATTATTTATCTCCTGTTAGTTCAATTGGTAAACATGGATTTAAAAACAAAAGTATTATGGATTCTAAATGTGCGGCTTGCCTAGCTTCTACGAGTACGCACCATCACGACTCTTGAGGGTGGGAATTCCGGGTCGAGACATAGACCTCGGATCAAACAACACTGAAGCATCCCTATCACAAACCAGAAATGTACCTGTAATAACCGCATATGAAGCCTCTGCCTCGGGCCTGTCCTGAAGAGCATAACATCGGGGCTGGGCCCCACCACTCTGATCTACCTTTCTGGGATGGCCTGCTGCTGGTTGGCCTCCACCTCTAGCGGTCTGAGCTCTACCTCTAAATCCTCTACCTCCCCCTTTAGCACCTCTACCCCCGCCTCTAGCTGGCTGAGTGGCCTGTGGAACATCTGGTGCCTGAATTATAGCACGGGGACCCTTCTGCTGCGAATGAGTACCCACTAACCTCGGACAAGCCCGCTGGATATGACCATACTCACCACACTCATAACATCCACCTGAATGATGCGGCTGAGGAAGCTGAGGCTGGCCCTGGCGGCCTGAATGACCACCCCGAAAGCTGTAAAGCGGCAGTGCACTGATAGGAGCTGGTAGTGCATTGTGGGGCTGCTGATCAGAATATTGCCCGCGAAAACCACCGCCACCTGAGGCACTGTGAGAAACCCGGAGTGCTGACTGACGGGGTCTCTTGTCTGCCATGTGACCACCCCCTATGATAATACCATCTCAACTCTCCGGGCCACAATGGCCGCCTCTTAGAAGGATATCTCACTCCCAGCCTATTTAGCAATCTGGAGATGAATAGGCTGAATGAGCTCATCAATAAATCGTCTCGCTCTCTCCCTATCAGTGGGAAGTATAATAAGAGCATGGCGAGCCAAATCAATGAACCTGGTCTCGTACTAGGTGACGGTCATGGATCCCTGCTGGAGATGCTCGAATTGCCTCTGATAGGCCTCTCGCTGTGTAATAGGAAAAAACTTCTCCAGAAATAGCTGCGTGAACTGCTCCCAGTTCAAGGCTGGCGACTCTGCTGGTCTAGCTTGTGAGCACATAATTTTTGCCCTATATGTGAGTGATTCCCAAAAATTCAAACAAGATGATTTTTCTTTATTTTTTACAATTTTTGTGCATTTTGGTGTCATTTTCTGACAATTGCTACATTTTATTTGTGCATGATAATTCATATTAAAAATACCAAAAATACGCATTTGCATTAGGAATTTAATCTCACATTTTAATATTAAGTAGGTATTAATTCATTTTAGAATAATTTAAAGAAAATCACAAAAATAGTTCTTAGGCAATTTTAATTGATAAATGTTAAATAATTTTTTTAAAGTTAAATAGTTTAATTAGGTTTTTGTTTTAATTTTTACAAAATCAAAAATACAAAATAAAAAAAATACAAAATACCAAAAAAAAGCAAAAATAAGTAAAAGAAATAAAGCAATTGAAAAGGGGTGTTTTGATAGTTCGAAGTTGGGCCATTAACCAGGTTGGCCCAAATGTTCACGCCTAGCCCGCGATCCAGCCCAAACACGCGTCCAACCCGGTGCAACACCTCAGTCTCACCAAACGACCCCGTTTAACAAAAGGTTGAATCCTAGCCTTTGATCTGGTTTAATCCAACGGCTCTAGAATTATCCCCTTTATCGATTATAATGGTCCAAATATCATCAAAGACCAAATGACTTTGGTCTTTCATCTTCCCCATCTATCAACCCTAGCCCCAGCCGCCATTATTTCCCCATCGCCGGAGATGGCGGCGCCGACTCCGTTCGGACCCAAAAATACACCGGCGACCCTCCTAGATTTCCTCTTTCTAACCATGCATCCATCTCCCCTCAAATCAGTCCCCACCAGCTCGAATCTTCGTTTGAAGATTCCGGCCAAGACATGAGTTGTACCAATAGCCGCCAAAATCATACCCTGGCATCGTCTCAACCTTCTCATGCCATATCTCCATCTATTTTTCTCCGAATCAACCCCATAGACTTCGAATCTTGATTCGAAGTCAAAGAACCCTAGCTGCCGCCTTCGAATTTCAGTAGCGGCGCCGTCTCTTTTCTCGCCCAAATAGATACCAGTGATCCGTCTTACCTCCTTCATGATAGATTCCATGCCAGAACCTCAAGAATTGCAAGATAGCTTAGGGACCCTGTGGATTCATAGTTCGTTCGGGCCAGCCTTTTGGGAGATTTTCAAGATCGATGGCTTTCCATAGTAAGTTTTGTTTAGCCTTATGATTTTATTAGCTGAATCCTCATTTGTTTCCCCATATACCCTTTTGTCTTAATCAGTGAGTTCTTTGTACAAATCCGTCTCTGTTTCTTTTCTATTTTTTCTCGTGCTAAGGTGGATTAATACCATGATAACATAGGACTGTTTTGTTTTAATTTTGCCATTAATTCGCATTAGTTTTATTCAAGTGTTGTGGGTACAATTTAGTCATTCATCTCTTATTGATTCTGTAATTTCTAATTTTCGATTAGGCATGGTCTGTTTAAATTTTAGTATTCATTTGCATTTTTCTTTAGATTAGTTTAATTCTAATTGACTTTTATTTTTGTTCTGTTAGCCTGATTAGTTCGATATGTGAGTAATTAGTTTGATCAAAATTTGTTCATGTAATTGGTAAAATTTGGTTTGATAACAGTGTGTGTTGGGGTAATTTGTTTAGTTTAGTCAATAAAAGATTTTGTTTAATTGTAGTTCATTGTTAAATTTAACATCATTAATTGTAAATGTAATATCAGGTTAGTTGTCCAGTTAGGGAATTGGTTATAGTTGATGGGTTAGTTAGTAATTTTAGGAGGGAACAAGGGTAGTTTTGGGAAGGGAAAAGGGTAGTTTGATCAAATTTGGTAATTTCTGGAATAAAGTGAGGGCAATATAAGAATTATAATAGAATAGAATCTTCTAGATTGGGGCATTAGTATAGTTTTCAATAAATAGATGTAGTTACTTGTTTAACAAGTCAGAAAATAAGGGGTAGAAATAGAAATAAAGTAGGGACTAATGAGCAAAATAAAAATCTGAAGTTGCACCCTAGAATTTTCTATATATAGGCATTCATTTGCCTTGTTTCATAAGTTTGGAGAACCCTGAAAAATTCCTAGAGTTCCTAGCCTCCAAAAATTCCCCCAAAACTCCTCTTTCAATTTCAGATTTCAATTTGAAATTTAAACCTTCAAAAAATCCAAAAACATTAGAAAATCAGTAAAAACCCAAAAATATTACTGTTTTATTAGATAAACCTAGTTAATTTCGATTTTTTAATTGTTAAATTCCATTCTTCTAAGTGCCAAAAATTTCAGAGATTCATTAGTGGAGTTTTCGAACAAATTTTGAGTGGGATTGATTGGTTTTGGTTGATTGATGAGCTGCTGAAATTTTTCAGAAGTGTTTAAGTGCAATTTCAAGTGATTTTAAGTTCAATTAAGCGGAAGTTTGGTTGTTTATTGAGTGTTACCTTTCTATACTTCTTCCTGGGATATTTGAGAGTTTGTTTGGGTCAAGCTGGATTTCATTGTTGTTGTTGTGGCTGTTAGTTGTTGAAACTTCACTGACTTCCTTTTTCTTCTTTGCTTAAATCCAGGTATCCATTCGAGATTGCTTTCATGTAATTCCTTTATGAAATATAAGTGTTGATACTGTTTGATTTTCATTGAAGCCTTTATTACCTATATCATTATCAGTTCTAGGATTTTTCTTGGAAAATTATCTATTTTAGCTTATTTTGTAGTAGAGTAAATGTATTTGTGACAATTTCGAATTGTTTAAAAACTTGGACTGCTAAGTCACTTTGAAGCATGTAGCTCGAATTGGTTAATTGTTAATTGAACATCCCTCACCTCATATTAAAAGGAATTAGCGGGCTGAGTTAGTAAGGGTCATTTTATCTAGTAATAAATCTGTCATTTGTTCCTGCCGAAGTAAATCAGTGTCTGCATTTAAATAAGGTTTCAGATCTGGTTAGTGTAGGGCATTTGAATTGATAACAGATTAGTAGTCATTTTGGGTTCAAGTCACAATGAAACCGGAAGTTCATCATACCTTAATAGTATTATAGTTTGATTAACATCTTCAATTGAATAGATGTACGTATCCTTTCATTACTTCAAACTAGTTAACACACCTAATATAATTTGCATAAATGCATATATACGGTTCAGTTGGAGTATGGCGTGGTTTAAAAATTGTGAAGATCATGTTTATCAATTAAAATGAGAAAATGTTTTTGACAAATGTCTTATCATTGCTGCTGTATGGACTCGACACTGGCCTAGAAATTGCTTGGATTGTAATTGTTCTGGTTGGGATTCGATCCTAGGCTGGAGGCACCACAGTTGCCTGAGCCATTATATACTCACATTGGGCCTACGCTATTGGGTTGTATCAAAAGCCCATTATGCAGGCCAGTTTATCGTTTGAGTTTGGGCTTAGAGAATTAAGTTCCTAGCTTACTTTGGAATAATTAAATGCATAATTAATTAGGTTTTTCCCTTTGTAGAGACATATTAGATAGAAAACCATAGTCTACTATAAGACTTGCTCTTTAAATAAAATAAGGAGATGAGCCTCGCCAAAATAACACTACAAATTGCGGGGCCCTCAATAAATGCTAAAAACAAAACTTAAAATTCGGGTGGACCGTTTTAGCAAATTTTACGGTTTTCCCCAAAAATAATAAATACGTAGGTTCTTTAGGCTCGTATTTTAATAATATTACTTTTCTAAATACGGGTGCACATTTATGTGACCCAAATCTAAATCTCAATAAAGTCGAAATGTGTTAAAAGCCACGGGTGCACTGGTGCGACGTGGTTTGAGATACGTTTTTACGACGTTGCAATTCTTATTTAAAAAAAATATACAATAAAAGCGGGTTATTAATAAAAGGTACATAGGTTAGAACATGTTTTGAAATCAGATAAAATCAAATACAACAGTTGAGTGACCGTGCTAGAACCATGGAATTCGGGAATGCCTAACACCTTCTCCCGGGTTAACAAAATTCCTTACTCGGATTTCTGATTCGCAGACTGTTAACAGAGTCATAATTTCCTCGGTTCGGGATTCAACTGGTGACTTGGGAAACCATTAATCTCCCAAGTGGCGACTCTGAATATTAATAATAAATCCCGTTCCGATTGTCCTTTAAGTGGAAAAACACCTTTACGCCCCTTGCGGGTGTAGTAAAAAAGAAGGTGTGACAGCTCTGGCGACTCCGCTGGGGATTCAAACCCAGAACTTCGGTTCAGAGTTTAAGAATTCGAGCTGAGAATAATTGTTGTATTAGGCTTTATCTGATTTTCCTATATGTTTTCTGCTAAATGTGCTAAATGCTTTGCCGCTTTGATATTATTTGAACTGTATATATAAAACTGTGCCGAAACCCTTCTCTTCTCACCTCCGGGGATGTGCTTACTGGTTGAGACTCCCTATTCTGTTAGTTTCATACCTTGAAATAAGAAAGAGTCCGGACAAGTTACTAAGCTGGACGATCCCGCGGGTCCCCGGTACGTAGCCCCCTCCTCGACTCGAGTTGTCCGCT